>QFDT01003171.1:0-20112 GCA_003315915.1 Macrolepiota dolichaula | reverse complement strand
GTCATCGTACGAAGAAGACCCAACGTCTATCTAACACATCTCGGTCATACACGGGACTTAAGGAAATTCGCACACGAGGTATCAGATAAATGAAGTCCAGAATGGATAAAATATGGCGTAACGGATAAGGTGTGAAGGGGAAGAATGCAAGTTGACACCAAGTCCAATGGGGTATCCAAGGAATAACCGCGACTACTTCCCTACCTTCGCTAGAAGCTCCGTCAGCTTCGAAGCGGCTATGCTGTCGTCTGTCGAAGTCGCTGCGCCCGAAGTCGCCATCGGACCACGCGCGCCGGACACCAATGAAAGCCTTCTCAGCCTGCCCACAACCCCACTTTCGTGTGCCCTTATACCATTTGCGTTCTCTTTTCCGGAATCACCGTTTGCTCTACTATTTCCGCTACTGTGACTGTTCCCACCGCTTCCGGTTGCAGAAGAGCTCCCGCTGACCATACTTGTAGTTCTTGCAGTGATGTTCGTCGTGTGTAGTGCAATTGCAGGCAACGAAAACCTTTTGGATCTTCTCGCTGTATCTTCCTTCCTTCTCCTTGGAGATGGATTCGGCTGCGAGGACCAATCCGCCGATAGTGACAATGCTGGGTCGTAGTCTTGCCCGTCTTCTCCCTCGGATGCTGTAGATTCTGGATTCTCTTCAATTGCAGAATCTATCAGGGCCGAGGGCGGGGTCGGGAAACCTCCAGCCTGGCGTCCATGGTGGACGTGTTGAAAGTCTTCAAGAATTTGATGATAACTCCTTGGTCGGGACTGAGATTTAAGTCGGATACGGCCACCCTTACTACCTTCAATCTCCCTTTCTTCTGACCTCATCACACCGGATTCCAAGTTGTCATCCACATTTGGTGTATCCTCAGGATCCGAATCCAGCGAAAGATCCGGGTCTACCATCAATGCTTGTGGCTGGGATCCTTGTGTAGGCAAGGATGGCATAGACACCCACGATGGGAGTTGGGAGAGGGATGTGATGGTATCATTACTAGGCCGGCTTGTTCCCGCGCCCCCTGAAAGAAAGGATGACGAATTGGGAGTTGTAGGAGACCCGGGGTTCGCTGGCGGGTCTATGAGTGGGAATACCGTCTCATAGCATGCTTCGCAAGCCCGAGCAGGTTTGGATGAGGCGCTCTTAGCGCTGGAATCAGAAATGAAGAACGTCTACCGATGAGTGTCACTGACGAAGCTCTCAAGAATTGAATGATAGGGGATAGAGGTACATACCCGTCCAGAACAGGATGCGCACACACACCTCCCACATAACCGGCAGTGGTGCCTCCTCCTTCTCCAATTAAATGACCTCCCACAACGCATACAAGAGTCTGTCTTCTCATCAGGTATCCAAATTGCTGGGACCCAATGCTCCACCTTCCTTCGCCTCTCGTTTGACTCCTCCGAGTTTTCCTTTCCTTTCTGAGTCTTAAGGAACTCAGGCGAGAGGGGATCTGTGACATCTTTGACACCCTGGACAGCGCGAATCGTAGCAATGCGTTCATCTGATGGCGGAAAGGGTAGAGCTTGCAGTGACCGGCGGACGTGATTTGTTGATGAGGACGAAGTGAGGGTAGAGTTAGGGTTCGTCATGTTAAGCGACGCCAGGAGCTGGGCCTTAGCTTGTCTGATCTCGGATACCCATTCTTCTCGCTCCTCTTCGGATCCTACCATCATCAAAGAGAGCTCAGAAAAAAGACGTCTTAGCCGGCAGCATCAGACACGTACCCGCATAGAGCACGAAGCTACCTTCAGTACTCAACACTTCAAATCTTCGCTCCTCCCCAACTTCCCGTGGTGGGACAACAATTACCTCGATATCGACTAACGATGCCTGCCCTTTGAAGATCCATCTCTCCTCTCCTGTACTTGGGTGCCGTCTTGGAAGGGGTGCCGGTGATTTGGCGGGCTTCTTCATCAATGGTGGTATGACACCCGTGCGCCTCTCAGGAGAGGTCGATAGCCCCTCAGCGTCATCAACGGGCTTCCCTTCATTAAACTCTGCCTCGCCCTTACTCTTATCCTGAGTCGGCCTGGGTCTTGCAGGAGTCTGCAGGTTCGAGCTACTAGAGTCGCTGATGATACTCGTACTCCATCCAAGACTCCATGTACGTTCAGTTTCTTCGTTGGCGAGCCAAATGAAACAGTCTGAAAATAAGAGAAACTCGCGTTCGCGCGGGGTAGAGCTGCGCTCGATGTGAAGGAGGGGCCCACGTTTGAGAAGTGTACGACCAGGTTCTATAAGTTGGAAGGGAAGGCCACTGGTGGACTTCTGAAGAGTGAGTAGGGAGAGAATCTGAGCGTGAGTCTGAAGAGAGGCGTTCAGAGTTGACGTGACTGGGAAATCGTTAGGAAGAGTAACGAGCTACACCATTGTGTTGAACTTACTTTTGGTTACAAGGGCGAGCGCAGAATGCAGCTGAACGCGCTCTGGGTCACACTCTTCCGTGTACTTGATCAGGTCTTTGAGAAGAAGCAAGTAACGAGGGCATCGCTGGACTATTGTCAATAGCCAGTCTCGTAGCTTCAATTTGCCGCAACGGGGATCACTCTCTCGTGTAGAGACGAAGGTCGCGAATGTGGGATTGTATCGAGGATTAGGGCGATGTGCAGATGGGGCTGTAACCATGTCAGTCAGGGTGGAGATCATAGACGGAAATGAGGTAATGAACGGGTTGTACAGAGATAGGTACGGGAAATGCGAGAGCAGGACGGGGGATAATGGTGGGGGATGTAGTACAGTGCCCTGACTGAGATGGTCCGTAAGTGCAGAAAGGAAAGAACGGTGTAGATTCCAAATATCAACGAAATTAGAAAAAACAGAAGTAAGAGATGGACGGTCCAGAAGGGGATTTGGTGTTTCAAGTGAAGTGATGATGGGTGTTAGAAAATGCTGCTTTGAAGAGTGAGTAAGACGAACACTGCATAGCACACCACTTGCCGAGTAAATGAGTTCCAGTCCGAGGACATAAGTCTTCTCTGTCGCATAGAACTCGTCGATGACTTGCTTTCGTTGTAGAGCTTTCCCATCATCTGAGGGCCTGACACTACTGCTACGTCTTCCTGTCCGCCTCTTGGGTGATTCTACGGACATTGGTCGAGTCTTTTTAGCATTCGCCAGGGTGGGTCTCACGAAGCGAACGTTTCCAGGGATGCTCGTTGACATGGGCACCCCAAGCTGGTATTGCTGAGGTTCCGGTAAGGAGTCGAATGAAGAGATACTGGCAATGGAATTCCGGTGAGGTGGATGAGGAAAACTAGGCAGTGATATTCGTCGAAAGGGCCGGATGAGAGGTCCTGGCTGGGGTGTTGTGCTCGAGGATGACTCGGACGTTGGAAAGCCCACACTAGAAGACTGAACAGTTGCTTGCATCGTCCCTCAGAGCCTCCCTCGTGCTTATGAGCATGTATGCACGAACCTGAGTCTGCGGGCGTAGCCATCTTTCGAGAGATTATCCACCTCGCAGTTTGTGATTTCACGAAGAAATGGTCCAACCTGGTAATTCGAGGTGAGGTGTACGTCTATAATGTCCTGGCCGGTTGTCTTCTTACCTGTGCTTGACCAATATGTGTGCTGTGGTCAGAGCTGGGTGACTTGAGAAAGTACGCCCCTGTATCTGACTTATCCGCTTCTGGGTTTGAGGTCATCTGTTTGTCTGGGACACCAATAATAAATACGCCCTATTTTCTCTCCCATGTCAATTCGATGTGTCATCATTTGCTGGAAACACGGACAACATTGTGGGACGCCCTTGTTCAAATCATACTTTGTTCTGAACTTTGTGTCTCACATATAAAATGGAATTCCAGATTTTTGAGGGTGGTCTTATCTTTGGCTCTCTACCAAGCTACAATGATTTTAGCTCCTAACTTACAACCCATCGACCACCAGAAGAGAACTTATACTTCATTCCCTGGAGCAACCTATTTACTCCCCGCAGATGATTCCGAGCGAATTCGGTGAGCCTACCCGACGCAGCATGCACGCTTTTTCATATATCATATATTCCCCTAGATTTGACACCCAACATAAAAGCATTACTCGTGGATTCGACAATAAACTCGTGCTATCCTCAGTAAATCCCAAAGACGGTGACAAAGTCCTAGACTCCGGAGCGGGATCATGTACGTTTTTCGGCCCTGCAGTGGAGGCCAAAATATCTAACGCACTCACAGGTAGCTGGCTTCTCGACTTTGCCCAGACCGTATCAGCGGGCATCGAGCTCTACGCCTCAGACGTTGAAACACGTCTCTTCCCCGCTCATCCCCCCAATAACGTGAAACTCTTTAAAGCATCCGTCACGGATCTTCCGAAGGAGTGGTCAGGCTATTTTCAATTAATCCACCAGCGCCTCCTCATGAGCGCACTGACTTCGAAAGAGTGGCCTATGGCTATTAGCGAGCTCTATCGAGTCACTAAGCCAGGAGGCTGGGTCGAGCTCTGCGAAGCTAGCCCGCAAATTGATTGTCCCTCTCACCCTGACCACAAGGCCATCAGGACGCCTGAGGTCGCATACGAGGCAAGCGACCATGTAATCCAAGCTGCAGCCTTGCTACCCCAGTGGCTGCGAAATGCAGGTTTCACAGATATCCACTCCGTGGAAGGGAAATTTCCAATCGGAAAATGGGCGGGGCCAGATGGTGTTCATGCCCGTGATGGACTGATCGGCTTTTTTAGAGCCCTCAAGACACCCATTCTGAATAGGGGTGGCCTGGGATTTGCAGGATCCGAGACGGAATTCGAGGCCATTATTAGTGATTTCGAGCGTATCGTGGATGAGACTCCGAAGACATTTGGCCGGAATTATACCATTTACGCGCGCAAACCCAGTGGTGTAGTCTAGGTACATGCCTGTTATGCGCGACTCCACTTGCTCTAACATATCACATAATATCTTCCAGTATGCTGCTGGGTATGAGCAGAGCATGCTTCATCTTACGACACGGAACTTTCTCACATAGACCTCTTGCTTCTGATTCTGTGCTATATTTCTCAAAACATTTAGTAGAACATGCGAATATGATAGATTGAAGGATCTATCATTAGTACCTTAACACTCGTATTGATAGCTGTGCGAACATTTCATAATCCTTCGTCCCAAGGTCTTGTTTGGGGGACGAACATACATCAGGTATGATTTGGGTATTAAGGCCGTATGCGAGTGCCAATGCACGGATATCCAACATTCATATTCAACGCGCGTACCAATCATTCTATGCGGAGAGAGCTGAACGGCTACGAGAGGACGAAAGGAATAAATTAGATTAGTACATAGACGAAGACCCTACACAGGACGTTACGTAGAAACATCATCGACATCATCACACCATAATTCTATACCACCATCACCATCACCAATCTACTACGTGCCTCGCTCGAGCATATTGCTCGTGTGGCCAAAACCCCTGCGCTACAATTCTGACGTGATACTGACCTACACTAGCCAACCCCTCATATCGGACGTGCCTTCATTCTGAATGAAGTTGTGCACTAGAACTGCATCGTTGAGGAAACCAACGAGCCATAAATAACTCATTCAACGCTCGCCAATCACAATTGCAGCTTCAAGTTCCATTCGTGACGGTAAGTCAACAAGGCGAAGGTGACCGGAAAATATTTATTGAGTATTTGTCATGATTGCACAGTCCTTTGGAACATGATATTCCTCACGTAAACATCCATATAACATCCCACAAGAACAACCCAATGCCTAAAAAATCCACAGTCGAATCAAAATTTACAAGCCACCGAACCACCAACAATCTAATGGCATCCACAAATAACTGTTCTTGAATCACCAAAACCTCGTTCTCCACGGCTCGACACCAGCTGCAGTCCTCAACAACACAACCATGGCTGTCAAACTCGAAAACCCAAACACCTCTGCGCGCTGGCCAACGTACATGTCCAATGCTTGAGCAACATACTTTGCCTCCCAGTTCATCTGTAAATCCCTACTTGTCGAAACCTCATCCCACGACCACGCAAACTCGAAATCATATTCCGTCGTATCCTTGTTCGTGAGGTCAGTAGTTGCGCGTCGTCCATAGCGAAGGCTACTCCTCCTCGCATCCTCTTGCAAAGCCTTCAACTCCTTCAACCACTCCCTATCACCATTCGTCATGATATATACTTTCTCAACATTTTCGTGACCCTCTCCTCCTCGCCCCGCCTCCTCCAAAACCAACAACTCCACCACCCCTTCGTCCTCTCCAACCTCAACCTCTCCCCCCCTACTCCGCCCCACCGTCACCACGCTTTGTCACACTTTGTTAACGTCAACAAGACATTTATCGCGATAGCCTTGGCGAACGTCGTCTTGTGACACTTCACTTTTGAGTGTGGCGATTTCAGCGAAGAAAAGGTCGGGGAGGGAGGAGAGGGTGTTGGAGCCTGTGTAAGTTAAACTCCAGGAGTAGAGGTTATCGCAGTGTTCGATGAAATCACCTCTGCGGAGGTGTAGTGCGAGGAGGGGGAGGGTGTAGATTCTGTTATGGCTGATGTGGGCGTGAGCGAGTACAGTCGAAACCCGCTATTGACTGGCCGTTGTTGACATCGTCGTCATGAATGGTGTTTGAGTTGTGGGATGTGAGGTGGGGGAAGGGAATTGACAAGAGAGGTTTATGTGATGGGAAAGACGCCGGAGTAAAGTGATGTTGGTTTTGTTGGAATGCGTAATGGACGATGGGTGATGCTAGGGTAACAGAATCGTCATCAATGTGACAATGCTGTCCGGAGGAATGGTCAGGCTAGTTTCAATCAATCCATTGGCACCTCCTCATGAGCGCACTGACTTCAAAAGAGCGGCCCCATGGCTATTGGTGAGCTCTACCGAGTCACTAAGCCAGGAGGCTGGGTCGAGCTCTGTGAAGCTAGCCCGCAAATTGACTATCCCTCTCACCCTGACTGACCACAAGGCCATCGGGACGCCTGAGGTCGCATACGAGGCAACCGACCATGCAATACAAGCTGCGGCCTTGTTACCCCAGTGACTGCGAAATACGGGACTCACAGAGTCTCAGATATCCGCTGCGTGGAAGAGGAACTTCCAATTGGGCGGGGCCAGATGGTTGATAGACCGATCGGCTTTTTGAGAGCCCTCAAGATACCCATTCTGAAAAGGGGTGGCCCAGGTTTTGAGGTATCTGAGATGGTGTTTGAGGCCATTATCAATGTTAGTTATGAGTGGGCCGACGGCCATGATGGTCTGTACATGATATATGTTCTTGCGCTATCTTCTCCTGTTTTCAATTTGCTGACCATAAGGACGGACAAGAGATTCAGGAGTCAACTACAAAAATAATACAAATACTGGCTGCCGAGGGGGCCTGAGCAATCCGCTGTTAAGCTATTTAAACCATCAGCCACGTATCGTATTTCTCCTCCCAAAAGTTTTTTCCCCCCTCAGCAAGATCTGGTGCTATAAATTCCTCATAAAGCCCTCGCTCAAGATTGATTTCATAGTACCAAAAAAGTGATTTTCGATCGTGCCCCAAGCGATATAGTTTCGAGATACATTTGCCTTGGGACTTCTTGGTGACAAATGATTTGATCCAGGACCCAACATTGGGATGATGACGTTGTATCACTCCACATTCTTTCCATCGCTTGATTATCTGCAAAGGTTATGGTCAGGAGATTTCATATACGATGGGGAGATGTTCGTCTCACTACTTTGAATCCATTTACGTCAAACTTGTCTTGACGAATGCGGAAGAGCTGAGTGCCACCGACAAATCGGCAAGAGCCATCGTAGCCCCAGCGTGGCCGCTTCGAGCGAATGCTGCGTCCTGCACACAGCATTGTCCGGTTCTGTTGGGCTTTGCGAAAATCAGCGCAACCAAAACGCTGCAGCAACTGACGCTCAATGTCGGGAAGGCCGCCAAACAGGAAACAACTATCGAAAGCCCATTTGTAAATGCGTGCTTTGAGCATGGAATTGACGAGTTCATTTGTATAAGGCCAGGAGAGGGAGGATGCCGAATCGGTCACACCAGGCGCCAAAACGAGCTCTGGTTTCATAGCATTGAGAACACAGACAATCAATTGGGGGAAGGCCCAGGCCTCACCTGATCCTTGGAGACAGTAGCTTTTTTCGTAATTGAGCGTGAGCTCAAGGCAATGATTGAAATAAACATTACACATGGCTGAGGACTTGACCGAAAAGGGGCCTGAGCGTGTTGAATTGGTAAGGAAATCGAAGAATGATTTGTGATAGAAGTAGATTGTGCCTCCAAGTTTGTCGCATACGTAGCACTCCAATATGCTGACCAAAACTGGGGTCGTGTGCTGGAACGGGCGATTGGTGTCACCAAAGCGGGAGAAGTCGAAAGAGACATTCCGGTTGAAGTTGATGTGGAGGACGGCACTGAGTTGGTTGCAAGTCGTGAGGAAGTCAATTTCGGTCAGCCCTAGTAGATTGCTCCATCGCATTACACCACCAGAATACCCGGAACCGGGGTACGATTTATGATTACACAATAGCGCGCACAAGAGGAGGACAATGGGAAGCTTTTCAGGAGGGATACGCTGCATGATCAGCGTATAGAAAGCATCCAGTGCCGCGAAGGCTGAGCTGTTGGTGGGATCTGATGTGGCAGCGCAAACTGCACGCAGCGCTTCATCGGGAGATGCAGCCTTGTCCACGTACCGAAGTACTGTTGCTGCATAGATGAACAATCCCTTTGATGCCCCCACCAATGTTTGTATGTCGCTCTCAGAGGGCCACCGGGATGTTGCTGGGATATTGTGGCAGCGAAGGATATTCTTGAAGCCACTGCGGAGGTAGAGTTCGATGTCTGAATTAGCTTTGTCTGAGACTGCTAGTAACATGGTGCGAGTTGCCCGAGCAACATCCTTGGCCTTGAAAGAGGCTTCTATGTGGGCTTCTGGGCGACTGAAGAAGGCCCAACAGAACGGAGTAGTCCCATTGTGGGCAGCGGCAGCAATGGTCTCGATGATTCTTGACTGATCATCGGGACTCTTGCACTCATCCAGCCCGTCAACGATGATAATTATCCTGCGACCAACGCCCTTTCCAGTATCCTCTAGTTCCTGAAATGGCTTAATAATGAGTGTTTCAAATTGTACAGCCATTGTTTTCTTGAGGATTGCGCTGTCCTGGTGAATCCTTTGATTAACAAGGTCTCTATAGTCCGGTAATTGAGTCGAAAGCTGGTATGCGATGGTAGGAAAGAATTGTTCTGCGTCCTCTCGTATGTTAATGGCAAAGAAGAATGTAGCACCAAGCCGGCCTAGTTTCTCGAATTTATCTGCGCACGTTTGGGCTATGGCTGATTTGCCAACACCGGCTGGGCCTTTCATCCAGAAAATGGGTGGGGGATCCTTGGCACCAAGGGAAGGGGCACCCCAGTCAATGATATCTTGGATGTATTTCCCGCGAGTGCCAGAATGACACTGAGGAGCGTAATCGCGGGCAGAGGAATCATGGGCGGCGTCAAGGTTAGATGCTTCCCTCAGAATATCGATACCTGTTTACCAGCTTAGACGTGAGTTTCATCTCAAATCTCTCATCATAATACCTTACCGGTTTGCCCATTTGATTGAGTTACATTTGTGACATTGTTGTCTACAAGCTGACTATTATTGATAATGATATTCTGAGGGTCAACCAACAGAGGCATTGTGTTAGGGTGGTTTGTTGAACAGGAGTGTCGTTAATTGCTGTGGTGGAGGCCAGGAAGGGGAGGAAGCAGGGGGAGAAGCAATGATTCTATGGGCCGCAAGCCGCAACAGCACAGAGCTGTGCCAGCGGCCGACCTCGCACATGGTCGAGTCGCCGACTGTGCGATCAAGTCGCGACTTTCCCAGGCTTAAGTCGACCAAAGTCTGCGTGACCTCCGACTCTGTGTTAGTCATCAGCAACCGGAAAGATGCAAGAGAGCGAAGTATTGATACGTCGCTCCGCATAATTATAGTGGTCCAATCGTTAGAGATCGCAGGCAGAGAAGTAGCGGGTCCATGACAAGCGGGGCGCTGATAGGAATGGGTGGATATTATAGTACACGATAGCCCCAAGGGAATATAACACTTTGCTTTCAATAGGTTATGGGCCCCGGTTAGCCTGTACAATATGCGAACCCGCATGTGCGCATCCAGCCTTTGGCTCACGCTGCACTGTGATCCCCGCACATTGAGGGTACACCGATTAGCCTTGTTGAACTGGTGATGATCGTCCTTCGGGCTCGGATCAGACAAGTTCACCAGTCCCACTACTCGCTACCCTTGGTCGTATGATACCGGCGGTTCATAGCTCATTGGAAGCGTTCATCCGCTCACAACTCGACGCTTATGAACCTTGCTTTATGCAGATCACAATGGCCGCAACTGTCATCGCCAACCTCCCCATCCTCAACGGTGCCATCGATTATGACAAGTGGCAATATGACATCGGAGGCTACCTCGACCATTTCACGATGACCTGTCCCAACCTGGGCATGGTCACCCTTGGAGCTGTGATGCGCGGTACCATTACGCGCCATCCCGATCCCACTCCCGCCATCCCGGCGAGAGGCGACACCCCCGCCGTCGCTGCTGGCCCTGCGCTTACACCAGCACAGAGAGCCATGCAGAACGAATGGGACATGGTAGATCGGAACGCCATCTCGGCGATCACACAGCAGCTCAGGAAGGAGATCCGAAGGCACTCCTTTGACACGAGTCGAGAACTCTGGGAAAGTCTCAGGGCCCACTTCAGTGGCTTTACAGTCACCAATGTCTTCCAGAACATCGCTTGGCTGCAAGACTTCCAGTTCTCCGGCACAGCTGATCCCACCACGGAGATTGCCGCCTGGGTAAACAAGATAAATGCGCTACGCGTGAACAGTCTTGACATCGACGAACCTGTCCAAGCGTGCTGGCTCATCCAGCGGATCCTGCCTGCATGGGATCATGTTAAACAGCAGCTCACTTTCGAGTACTCCCAGAACGTCTCCGCCCTATCCATGGGAATCGTTGCCGTCACCATCCGACAGGCATTTGACAACGCGCAGCAAGCGCACGCCAATGCCGCCCGCTTCTCAGGGGTCCATAATCACGGACAAAACCCCAACTGGAACCGCCAACGTGGCAGTAATAACAATAATTCTGGAAGTGGCCGCCAGCAGCAAGGGCAGCCGCGTTCGCAGCAGCAGGGGAACAACAATCCACGCCCTCCGGCGCAACCCCAGCAACAGCAGAACCAGCAGCCACCACCCCAGAATAACCAGTCTGGTCAAAATGAAGATCAGAAGAAGTGTGGCCACCACGGAGGCCGAAAGAAGAAGGCTGCGATCGCTGCAGCAGCAGCAACCGGCTCGGGCGCACCCGCTATCACCAGCGGCAATGCCGACCCTTTTGTCCAGCCGGGACATAGTTTGATCGCCCCTGTTGCGAACGCCGCAATGGTCTCTTCTTCGGCTTTCGCCATGATTGCCGAAACTTCCGCTCCCCCCTCGACTCGTACCCTTCTCGCTCAAATGAGCGAGGCTGAATCCTCTCTGGCCGCGTTTGCCGCGACCGACTCTGCATGGGAGATGCCACCTGAAGGGCATCTGCGAGGAAAGACGGCCTATCAGCAGGCCAAGCGTCGCGCTGTAAAGCGCTATGCAAAGTGAATGGGACAGAGGCTTGAGCGAGACACCTCGCCGCCTCAAGATGGCTTTGACACTGTGTTCTGGCAACGCACCACGCCCTGTCCCCCTTCGCCGCTCATCACTCCAATGGAGTTGGATGATGACACTGTCTCGCTGGGTACTCCGTATGGGAGCGATTCTTATTCGTACGTACTGTCACAGATTTGGCAGAATACATTGTTTACGCTATATCTCGCCGAATACTGGGCCGTTTACCTCGTGCTTAGTACCGTTGGAAAGCCCTCGTCCGTCGCATTCTGACGATACCCGGGACGTCGCGGGGCGTGCATCCGTTCAGGAGCTACGCGCCGATCATTATTATCTGTATCATGTGTTGATTATCTGTGCCATCTGTAGTTTATCACTCCTCATTGTTCTAGAGGGTTCTGGAACGATCAGTAAGATAAGATCTTTATCTATGTTGTCATATGGTGTCATTGTTAACAATCAGTAAGGGTTTTATGCCATTGGCTAGGAGATATTAGTTTCTCCATGTAATTAGTAAGGACCAGAGTCCCTGGGGTCATCTGGTAGTGTCCCAGGTCCTAGTCCTCTGTGTATATAAACTAGCTGTCTGGCGTCTGTAGGACCCAGACTTAACAACTTGTCTACAGCCTAGCCTGTCTTATCCTCCATCTACTATCTGATCTTTGATCACTTCACTGCTTCTACTTGCTTATCTAAGACTGCTGTCCCCTTGCTTGTATACTGAGCTTAGGTAAGCATCAGGATTTGTGATACGTACCAACCATTTCTATCTCAGGTAACTCATCTAACATATGTTCTCAGTCTGGGGTGTCGCACGCCCTCTCCTCCTCCCATGTGCGACTAGAGCGCCAGGCGGTGATATCGGAGATATCGGACTTTGTTATGAACTATGTAGTTGATGATGATTACGTAAATTGTACTGCTCCACTGGCCTTGATGGCCAAACATGAAACTGTTCCCCCCGCGTTGAGTTCAGAACCTGAGAGTGTGAAATGTGAGATTGCATTGTGCATAGACTGCACTGCAATGGAAGCGTCCTATGGAAACGGGACGGATGCTCTATGGCTGTTAGATTCTGGTGCCTCGCGGCACTTCACGCCATATTTAGACGACTTTACGCAGTTAGACCAATCGGTTGAATATGGATTCGTAACAACTGCATCCGAAAGGCTCCCCATTAAGGGTCGAGGTACTGTCGTCGTGCAGCATCATGTGAACGGGAAAAAGAAGATAAGCTGTATTTGGCCAGTCTACTACGTTCCCAAGTTTGTATCACGGCTCCTTTCACTCAGCACCTTTTTAGCCAAAGGCTTGAAAGTTGAAGCCACACAAAGAAGGACGAGCCTCTTTACGCCTCGAGGCAATGGTTACATGGAAGCAGTTCCCCGCCAACTTGGTGGGACTATCCATTATGTACATATGTGTATCATGAACAATCGCGCATATGGAATGTCTGTAACCCTTGATGCCTCGACTTATGATCTCTGGCACTGTCAACTCGGACATCTGTCACACGACGTCCTCCAAAAAGTCCGAGAACATACCCATGGCGTTGCACCGTTTACTCCCAGGGGTACCAATGTTTGTGAGGGGTGCGCTCTTGGTAAGCAGCACCAGAAACATTTTCCGCCTGTCAAAATGACCGCGAAACGTTATCTTGAGGTCGTACATTCTGACCTCATGGAATTTCCTACCCTTTTGTATCACAAATACAAGTGGGTGATAACCTTTGTTGATGAATATACCAGCCATGCAATTGTAGTGTTCCTTCGCCACAAATCCGAGGTGTTAATCGCCTTTGCAAACTTCGCGGCAACCGCCGAAAATGCATATGGCAAGGTTAAACGCCTTCACACCGATAACGGAGGTGAATATTCATCCGAGGTGTTTAAGAAATTCCTCTCGCAACAAGGTATCGAACATATGACGTCTGCTCCCCATATTCATCAGCAGAATGGTCGTGCGGAGCGGTTTAACCGCACTATACGCGAAAAGAGCGAAGCGATGCGCTTACACGCAAACTTCCCGGAATCTTACTGGGAATTTGCCGTTCAAACCGTGGTATATCTATACAATCGCACACCGATGCACCGATTAAATTGGCAGACGCCCCAGGAAGTCAGGACCGGTGTAAAACCGGATCTGCAACGACTAAAAGTATTTGGCTGTGGTGCCTTCGTGTTTATTCCACCCGAGAAGCGTAAATCTAAATTAAGTCCGCACTCGGAACCGATGCTCTTCATTGGTTATAGTGGTAACGCAAACTATAAGTTTATGCGACACACGGAGGGTAATGTGATCTTCGAATCACCCACCGCCATATTCGACGAGGATTGGTTCCCTAAAAAGCCAGTAGATGCGACCCGCCATAAAGAGGCGATAGAGCATGGCAGCATTCCATGTCTTCCTCTGTCATTACGCAATGATGACGGAAATAGTTCCAACAACGACCCTCCCCCACCACCGGAATTCCCCGCTACTGGTGCAGTGCCGTTGAACATTCCTGTTCCGCCTGTGCCTCAGCCTCCAGCACATCCTAATGCTCCTCTGCCACCGGCGCGCGAACCTACTCCGCCTGCACCGGGATCACCTCGGAGATCTCCACCAAGAGATCCCCCTCCTGCTCCTCAGCCTCCGTTGAACGACCGGCCTGCTCCGGATCGTGTGCCAGAACCTCGGCCCCAGGAACCACGCAGATCAGCGCGTGTTTCGCAACCACCATTGCGTCCTGGCAACGTGTACGGCGAAAGGAGAATCCTGTCTCACATCATCCACGACTATGGACGCGAAGGTGAATGGGTTCCTCCACAAGAGCGACTTGTGCGCCACCGTGCTTTTCAATGGCATGGTGCACGTCCACCTGCTCAAGACCTTGCGCCAGAACAAATCGCGGAAAGACGCGCTCATATGTATAGGCAGCATGTCAAGCAAGGGTTCTTACCTCTCTTCCCAGATGAGGAACCGGCTAATGCCAAAGAACCCATGGATGAAGATGCCCTGATCGCTAAACTAGTGGAAGAAGGGGGGCAAGATTTGATCGACTTTCTTTGTGCGAAGTCGGCAGAAGTGATTGAGAAACCCGGGATTCCGAAGCAACATTGCGATCTGAAGCATTTACCTGCTCAGGAGCGCGCAAAATGGGAAAGTGCTGAAGGAGATGAAATTAAAGCGCTAAAAGATCGACAAGTATACAAATTAGTTGATCTACCCAAGGGGAGACGAGCGATCAAAAATCGATGGGTCTACACGCCTAAGTTGGACGGACGATACCGTGCTCGACTGGTGGCTAAAGGTTTCTCCCAGATAGAGGGAATAGACTTCGACGAGCTATTCTCTCCTGTAGTCCGGTACAAAAGTATGCGCCTTCTCCTCGGCCTTGCAGCCTTAGAGGATTGGGAAATAGAAGGCGTCAATGTGAAAACCACCTACTTATACGGACATCTGGATGAAGAAATCTATATGGAACAGCCAGAAGGACATATCATTCCTGGCCAAGAGAAGAAAGTGTGGAGACTACGTCAAGCGTTGTACGGCCTCAAGCAAGCTGGCTTATCCTGGTGGCGTGAAGTATCCGCATCTATGACCAAACTAGGATTTAAGCGATGCAAATCTGATGCTGGCGTATATATTTATCGCGACAGTAAGACTGGCAAACTTGTCATTGCTATAGTCTACGTCGACGATGTGCTATTCATGGGAAATGATCCTGCCCTTCTGAAAAAGAAGAAAGAGGAATTTAAGAAGTGATGGGATTGCAGGGACACATCTGGTAATGAGTTCCTTGGCATGTGCATCCGTCGTGATTGAAAGAACCAGAAGATCTATCTAGATCAGCAAGACTATCTTCAAAAGGTCTTGGAGAAGTTTGAGATGACAGTGTCTAAACCCGCTTCTACTCCACTCCCTGACGGCTATCAAGCCCTCGCTAACACTGGACCGGTTAATCCAACGATCTGACTCTGCTTCCAGCAGGTGATCGGCTCCCTCATGTATATCATGATTGGAACACGACCCAACATCAGTTACGCCGTGACGCAACTTTCGCGACATGCCCACAACCCAACTCAGGAGCACCTGAATCGAGCTTATCAAGTTCTTCGGTACCTGAATGCAACCTGACTCTACCAGATCATGCTAGATGGGGGAAAGGGTGAAGGAATCATATCCTTCAGCGACTCTGATTGGGCAGCTGATCCTAACACAAGACGGTCATCTACCGGGTATTTTGTCTCAATCGCTTCTTCAGTAGTCACGTGGACTACTCGTGCACAGAAGACAGTCGCGTTGTCCTCAACAGAGGCCGAGTATATGGCGCTTTCCAATGCAAGTCACCAAGTAGTATGGATCAAGCAATTAATGGAGGAGCTTGGATTCATCCTACCTTCCCTTCCACTGTGCGGTGACAATATGGGGTCACTATTCCTTGCACAGAACGAATCTGTGGAAAAGCGGTCGAAACATATCGACATTCGCTACCACTATATCAGGGAGGTAGTCATGGATAAAAAGGTCACCTTGGAGAAAATCCTTGGTACGCAAAATCCTGCAGACCTTCTTACCAAAAATCTCAGCGCGGTCAAATTCAAATATTTCCACAACAACTTCTATGGGCTCGAATTTGTCGAGACCAAGCAGCGCTGAAGGAGCGCTATACAAATACCTAGACGCTCAGTCCACGCAGCCATTCGCAGATGCGACTTCGAGCATAGGGGAGTGTTGACAAAGCAGCATTAGCGCTAGTCATGCTCTCGTCACATGTCACATCACGTGGCAGTTTAAGCGCCGTCACGGGCACTCGGACCGGATCATTTGCTCTTGCCATACGTTGACAATAGAAGCATTGATCACACGAGGCTGTGCGGAATGAATACCTGCACGCTTCCATTATGTAGTTATTCTTAGATACAATAGAATAGCTGACAGCCCTCCAGTCTTCAACTGTCGATGTAGATGTCAGCATAGTATGCACAGTATGGCTACCCTGGACCCTCTCGGGTATATAAGGACTGTAGAATAGTCCAATTATGATAACTTTCTCTGCTCTCTAACTCGCTCTCACAAGCAACACTCTAAGCTTTACAAGACCTACCACCAGTATCAATAGCAAGGCAAGTGTTTCCTTCATCGTACACTACCATGCGTGCTCGTCGTACGCTTTGCTTTCAATACTACTGTCAACTCAATGAAATGGCATCTGTTGATGACAAATGGTACATTGATCAATTCACAGAGCACTACACGAAGAACCTCCCCAGAGCGGCACAGCCTGATAATGCCTGGGCGAATAAGGCAAAGGATAAGATGTGGATGATTTGTAATGCCTGTCTTGATAGGAAGATCAACACAATCAGGGAGGCAGAGGTGGAGCAAATAAAGGAGGGCAGGCTCACAATGCCTCGTTCGAGTGATGAGATTACAAAATACTGTATGTTTCAATACATATTTCAGGACTACATCATTATTGTTATTGATAATGAATTAATTAGTGTTAGATGTGCCGAAAACACATGGGGACTGTCTGTGGATGGAGCGCCGAAAAGATACAATGTTGAGCCATCTCAAAAGATGCAGAAATTGTGACCAACCAGCAACTCGGAACATAGCTATAAGCCTTGGAAAAACATTCCCCATTCAAATTGTACCATCACATATGGAGATATTGAGTCCCCATCCTATTCCCTCTGGATCAGTCAATTTACACACATCTACTCCCCTGATATCATTGACAAATTATGCACACCCCTCACCAGGCTTGTTGATCTTGCGTTCCCAGGCACCTAGCCCATTTTCTGAACCAGCATCAACACCCCTCAGCTATTCAGCAAGTCCTGGACCCAGGCCAAGCCTCTCTCGTCAGAGTAGCTTTTCCCTTGATACCCAGGCTCGAGATAAATCTTATGACTGGGATTTGAATGATGAACGTCAAACTCTTTTTGAAGAGAAGCTAATTCGTATGACTGCTGCGAATGACTTTCCACTTTCCTGGGTAGACAATCCAGCTGTCATTGATTTTTTTCAGACATTTATTCCTCATGTAAGTAAATCTCCTCTGAGTAAATATAAACACTGATGTCTTAGTACTTGACAGGCTCGTCTCCCATCTCATAAAACTCTCTCTCAACAAATTCTTCCGACAGTTGTGAATCACATAGAGGAGAAGATTGAAAATGAACTCCGAGGACATCCAATCCCCAATGCCTCACTTCAGTGTGATGGGTGGACAGGAGGGAATTATCACCATTTTGTTGCTTTTATGCTTACAGTGCAGGATAAGGTAAGTGATACTTATGATAAGAGAACATCCTGAGACTGATATTTTTTTCGGGTTTAAGGTATACACTGTTGATATCAAGGATACAACCACAGACAGGAAAACTGCCAAAAATCTACTTCAGATGATGATTGAGATTATGGATAAGGTTAACAAGAAGTGGAAGGTTAATGTCATCGCATTCACAACAGATGCATCTGGAGAATCTCGAAAGGCACGAAAACTGCTCAACCAAAGATTTCCTAGGCTTGTTGTACCTGATTGTTATGCTCATCAGGTATAAAATTAGAAATTTCCGATTTATTTGACACACTAAGAGTTTTAAACAGATTAATCTTATTGTTGGGGACTACTTCAAGAAGACTCATGCAAATTTCCTTATTTATGCTGGAAAAGCGAATGATCTCATCTCTTGGCTCCGTGGGAAGACTATGATCTTAGGTCTCATTCGCAAAAAGTGTCAATCAATGGGCCAACGGCCACTCTCAGTGATACGACCAGTTCCAACACGATGGTCGGCATTTTATCTTGCATACCAGCGCCTACTTGAACTTCGTGGAATTCTCATTAGCATCAAGCTTGAAGACGGCTATCTGTTGACATCAGATCAACAATTTGCGCTACGCACTGGACAAACACACAAGAAGGCCAACGAGGCAATTCTTCTCATTGATGATGCACTATTTTGGCACTCTCTTGCTCGGTAAGAGTAATTGTCCTATTAGAACCAATGCTAATTGATTATTAGCATCAAAACACATATCCAGCCACTCGCAATTGCTACAAATGTCACACAGGCTGATTTTTGTCGGCTTGACGAGGTCCTTCTCACATTTGGGTGGCTGGTCCTGGAGTACTCAAAGCTGCAAGATCCCAAAGATGCAGAGGCCAAGGCTACTCTCATTGAGAGCATCGAGCGTCGATGGGCCAAATCAGACCAAGATGTATTCATAGCAGCAGTTATCCTCAACCCCTTCTTGAAACTTGAACCATTTCGGAAACATTTGATGCGGTTCTGTGTGGCCGCAATACATGACCTCTTCGCAAGACTCTGGCTGCGCTTCTTTGAAGAGGAGGCCCCAGAATCATTATACAACGAAACATACAACTACCTTCACAATATTGGCAAGTTTCAGCTTATTGGCCCTGGACGTGGTCGTCAATTTCGACGTGGTAGTGATCACGAACGGGTAAGAGATTAAAAAACATCAATTTTCTAATTCTCCTCACATTTTTACCTCAGGTTAATATACCCGACCCCATTGCGACAATCCAGGGGATCACTATATCCGGGCAGCCGCCAGAAGGGATCTGTCGGCTTGCCCTACATGTCCTTTCGATATGCGCAAACTCGGCATCATGTGAACAACTGTTCAGCACCTTTGGTCTCATCCTCACAAAGCTTCGCAGTTCTCTATCAAGCGAACGGCTTATGTGGTTGGCAAAACTCAAGATGGAAGTGCGAAATGAGGCCATCCGAAGGAAAACTAAGTCACACATCCAGAAAAGAGCCTTTGGCCCTGTCTCTAGGCTTGACACTGCATTCACTGCAGCTCAGCAACTTGAAAGAGACTCCACGGAGCCCTCTCAAGCTCTCGAGACACCAGATACAGCAACCAGAAACCCCTCCCCTCTTATCCAACCTTCCCAATCATCGACCACTGCTCTCCAAGAGCTCACTTCCAGGTTGATGAACCTGACGAATGTCGATGTTGACGAACCTCATGAGTATCCAGTCCTGTCATCAGAGGATCACGCAACGGACGGTCAGATTACAATTATGGACTTATTTGATACAACCTCATCAACGTGGTCGGCAGTCCTTAAAGCCAGCGCGCTCGGTAGTCTTGAGGATGAACTCAAGGCATATGAGTTACTCGAGTTGGATGCTGCTGGGGAGTTTGATGTTGCATATGAGATTGACGACATGGTCGAGAGCGTGGTGTTCAACTGAACTGTCAGAATGAGAATGTATTTGATCGCACGTGTAATATATATCTTGTGAGTTTCTTGTACACGTTGATCTATGATAATCAGACCAATCGATGTTCATGCACTCACGTGTCAAGTCGGAGTCGGTCGCACAAGTCGACCGACTTTGATCGCACGCCGCCGACTTTGATTGCCAAGTCGGCGACTGGCACAGCTGTGGTGCAAAGGCCATGTCCGATTCCATGCCGGTATTGAGTTGGAGGGCCCTGGGTCATTGGGTCCCACCA
>QFDT01003169.1:0-11482 GCA_003315915.1 Macrolepiota dolichaula | reverse complement strand
TCTGATGTTGTAGGTAAATCGGTGATGAGGTCCATCGCTATGTCGGAGAATGGTCGTTTTGAAGTTGATGGTTCTAGGGGTTGAAAGGATGGTGCATTTGGTTGTCTGTCAATGTTGAATTGTTGGCAGATATGGCAGCCTGCGACGTAGTTCTTAACAAACTCACGGAGGCCAGGCCAGGTTTGTTCTAAACAAACTCGACGGATGGTTTTGTCGATGCCAGGATGTCCAGCAGAATGGTGATTGTGATGTCAAGAAACAATGTCTTGTTTCTCTTCAAGAGATGGTTGGTTATTGTCGGATAAGGTTTCGGGTAATATGGCATTCGCAAATAATTCTTTAGGTAGAACTATTTGGTTTTTGTTCTCTTCCTTTCCATCGATTTCATGATCAGGTCGGCGAGAGAGTGCGTCCACCACTGGTATTGTTTTGCCAGGGCGATGATGAATGGTGAATGAGTACTCTTGGATTTCCATCCAAATGTGAGCTTGCTGTCGGGATAGTTTCCTGGCGTCTTGCCAGTAGCGAAGGTTGTCGTGATCAGATCGGATTTCAATTTGGTGGGGGGATGAGAGAAGATAGTGTCGCCATTCCTCCAAGGCTTGTTTGATAGCAAGTAATTCCTTGTCGGGTGTTCCATAGTTTCTCTGGGTTGTGTCTAGTGACTTGGAACGATAGGCGCATGGGTGTTCGTTTCCATTGTTGTCTTTTTGGATAAGGACGCCACCTGTAGCGTAGTCAGATGCATTGGTTTCAACAATGAATGGTTTGGAGGTGTCGGGCATGATGAGGACAGGTTCCTTCTGGAATGCGTCCTTCAGGGTAATAAAGGCATTGTTAGCGTCATCGGTCCATTCGAAGGTTTTGGTTTTCTTCAAAAGGGTGTTTAATGGTGCGCAGATGTGTGAGTAGTGATGGATGAATTTGCGGTAGAAGTTGGCAAAGCCAATGAATTTACGGACGTCTCGGACAGCTTTTGGTGTTGGCCATTCTCGAATTCCTGCAAGTTTGTCTTTCGACATGCGGACTTGATTATGGGCAATGGTCATTCCCAAATATTCGACGGTGGTTTGCTCAAACTTGCACTTCTCCGGTTTGATATAGAGATCATTCTCCTTGAGACGTTGAAGGACTTCAAGGGTTTCAGTCCTGAGTCCATCAAGAGAGTTGGAGAAGATGAGGATGTCGTCCATGTAAACGATGACGGCTGTAGGACCATGTTTATCAATTAGGTCTCGGAAGATGTGGTCCATCATCGCTTGGAAGGTGGCAGGACTATTTGTCATGCCAAAGAACATAACGTGAGGTTCGAAGAGTCCGAAGGGGGTGCAAAAGGCACCTTTCCATTCGTCGCCTTTGCGGATGCGGACATTGTTGTATCCTGCTCGAATGTCCATGGTAGTAAAGTAACAGGCTCCTCGTAGTCGATCCATGATGTGTGGGATGGAAGGAATGGGGTAGGCGTTCTTGATGGTATACTTGTTCAGGCTGCGATAGTCCTGAACTGGGCGTAATTTTCTGTCTTTCTTTGATACAAAAAAGAAGGGTGCGGCCTGAGGGCTTTCGGATTTCTGTATGTATCCTTTTTGTAAGTTATCATCAAGGAATTTTCTTAGTTCAATGAGCTCTGTGTCCATTAAACGGTACAACTTGGCAGCCTCCGGCTTAAAGTCCGGTTTGAGGTCAATTTTATGATCATATGGACGCGAGGGTGGAAATCTTTCAGATTCCTTCTCGCTGAATAGTGGTAGATATTCCCAATAGGTTTTAGGGACTATCTCCTTCACATCAACCTGGGCTTTTACACCGTGATAAGCCTGGAAGGTTTTCTGTGACTCGGATGTTTTTACGTTGATCTCAAGACAAGCAGTGGCAAGATCAAGTGATGCATCATAATCGAGCAAGGCTTGTCTTCGTGCAAGATAGGGTACGTTCGAGGTCATGGTTTCAGCAATTGATAGTTCGTTTATGTGGGTCTGTTGGTCAGTACCCAGAGTGAGAGGGTCCTCAGCTTGCAGCGTATTGGATCCCTTTTCCCTCCATCTAAAGGTCGTTTTCGACCAGTCAATATTGGGATTGGTATCTTTGAGAAAGGGAAGGCCAAGTATCATGGTCTGTTCTCCGATCTCAGCGACGTAGCAGGATATGCTGACGTCTTTCTTATCGATGCTAAGGATAACCTCTGTCTGCGCTGAGATGGTCTTTCCTTTGTTAAGGGTGCCATCGACATTACGTACGACGATAGGATGCGTTAATGCTTTCGTTCTCAGCCCAAGTCTTTGGATAGTCAAGGGAGAGACGAAGTTTCCCTGTGCTCCACTATCAAGTAGCGGGTAAAGAGTAGCGACTTTAGATGAGTTTGGGTTCTTCAGCAACGCAGGTATCAGTAGAGATTTATTGTTAGACAAGGACGTGAGAGAAATTTCAGAAATAGTGCAACCTGTGCAACTCGGGGATGAGGCCGAAGTAAAGGAAGTGTCCGAGGAGTTACAAGATCCAGTGTTCATCAACAGTTGATGTAAGACATATTCGCGAGCAGTCCATCGGGAATCGTAAGGATTATTCAAATCGAGAGGGGGAATAATCTCAGAGGAAAGGAATTGAATTGAAAGAGACGAATTGTCCGCTGAAGAACTAGATGTAGGAGCAAGAGGAGTCGCATTCACTCTGCTCCCAAGACAAAAGACAATGTGGTTTCGTTGGGAATGTCGGATTCGAGGACGCTCACAGTGGCGTCGTTGAGAAAGGTCTGTTTCTCTTCGGGAGAGAGTTCATTGAAGGCAATCTTGAGTGAATTAGACGTGGGGTGAGGTGGCGGGTTCAATGGTTTGTTGAAGCATCGCTGGAAAGAGGTTTTGTTGGGATTGTTGTCACGTCGTCGCTTGGGGCAGCTTCTTGCCCAATGTTTTGGATCGCCGCATACAAGACATGCTCCTTTCTTCAATCGTTTCTTCTGTCGGGCGGTGAGGGTGGCGTTGACAGAGATTCCCTGCTTCGTATAGTTATCTTCTTCGTCAGACGAGAGATCAGGTATGTCGGGTTCTTCATCAGAAGAGAATTCCTCAATGGCGTCAATGTCCATGGGTTCTCCTTGTGGAAGTGGTCGCTCCTTGAAGGCAAAGTTTTTCTTTGAGTGCGAGAGCGCGTTGCCATAGAATGAAATGGGGTTGTGGTTTTTGGCAGCAGTGTGGCGCATAAGGTACTTCTGGTAGTTATTAACCAGGTTGGCGACATCGCGTTGCCATGCAGCGTATGTGTCGGGTACTTGAGTCGTAAGGAATATCTTCTGTTGGATCCAGTTAGGGATGGCGTCAATGTAGAGTTGCATGCGATGATGATTGTCTGTGATAGCTGCTTGTCCAACTAGATAGGTGAACATTTGATTAAAGGTTGCTACGTTGTCAGTCTTGACATTAAGTCGGGCTTGTTTGAGTCGTTTGATGGCTTGGGTGGCTTCAATCTTTGGTTTGAAGTTTTCTTTGAGTGAAGCGTTGAAAGCGTCCCATGTACCATAGTTATAAGTGTTATTGGTGTTGTCCCAATGATCTTGCATGAATGTGTTGCGAAATCCAGCTGCGTTTCCTCCTGTCATATTGCGGAGGGCGAAGATGATTCTCTTCCTGTCGTCGTAGTTGTTGTTGGCATTGCTGAAGTAGGGGCGATAGGCATCGAAGGTTAGACGAAGTTCATCTTGGAAGGTTTGAAAGGTTCGAGGATCTCCGCTGAAGGGATTGATCTTCTTGGGGTGCTCAACGTTTGCCATGGGTGCGTTAGCGGGTTGATTAGGAGGGGGAGGTGGTCCGGGGGGAGGTGGTGGTGGTGGTGGTGGTCCCGGTGGAGGGTTACAATGAGGAATTGGTGGTGGATTCCCGGTTGGGTTCTGGCTCGGAGTCTGAGGATTCTGTGAGGGCATTCGCGTTCCTTGCGAATGAGACGGGGGTTGCGTTGTAGTAATAGGTGGGTTCTGGGATGTACTCAGCATCTGGGTTGGTGTCGATGAAGATGAATCGAAAGTGGGAGTCGATGGAGATGTAGGTGTTGGAGTAGCGTTGGCTGGGGAAGACGTTTGCTGTTCTTCTGTCCCACTCGTAGAATGGGGTTTGGTGTGGAAGGGTAGTAACAATGAAGCTGTTGAGTCCGTATGTCCAAAGATTGATGTCGTCCTCTGTGTAACACTTGGGACAGACGCAGATGTAGATCTGAGAGATCTCGACGTTAGATTGTCTGATTCTGGTAATGCTCCCCACGAGAACTGGTCTGTGGCTTGTGGGGGGACCTCTAACAGGGTAGGGGTTGGTGTAGAATGATACGACGGTGGGTCTGTTCGTATGGATGTGTGTGTACAGGTCTCGTCTTTGGATGACTCTGAAGTCTGAGGAGAGTCATCGCTCGAAGGGGAATTGGGCGAGGATTCGGTCGAGGGATTCGCTGCGGTTGGAGTTTGGGTTTGACGTTGTGAAAGGTGGTAGTCGAAGGCTTTGAAGAGTGCTTCGGCTTGGTCGAAGTCTTGATAAACGCCTCTCCAGTAAACTGTTGGATCGCTCCTTTCGATGGCAGTTTGATAGCTTTGTTCAAAGAGATCGAAGGTTGTGGCGTTTCTTAGGAAGTCAACGAGTCCTTGTTGTTGCCAAGAGTGGAATAGTTTGTAGTGGAAGATAAGTTGATAATCGAGGAGGATGTTCTCTGGGGATTGAGGATCACTTGTTGAGTGTTCTCCGTGAGATTGGACAACGTGTTGGATACCAATAAGTTCTCTTCGTATGAAGGCTGTCCCGTCGATATGAATGACAGGTTCTGTTCCGGATGTGTAGCCGTGTAAACGTTCTTGAAAAGCGAGGTCGTTGAGAGCTTTTTCGTAGATGACAATATACTGAGAGATTTGTTCGTCAGAAGGAGGGCGGAATCTGGGAATATGGGTTCGGTTATAAGGTCCAGACGTAGTGCGCCTGATAGGAGGAGCTGAAGGAGGGATTGGAGAAGCGATTTTGGCAGTAGGAAAAAATAGAGAAGGGTGTCCACTGAGGTTATCTTGCAGGACGAAGGTTGTCCACTGATGTTATCTTTTCAGGACCGAGGTTGTCCACTGAAGTTATCTTTTCAGGACGGAGGGCGAAGAGAGAGAGAAGCAGAGAAGGGGGTGATGAGC
This sequence comes from Macrolepiota dolichaula, assembly GCA_003315915.1. Taxonomy (NCBI): domain Eukaryota; kingdom Fungi; phylum Basidiomycota; class Agaricomycetes; order Agaricales; family Agaricaceae; genus Macrolepiota; species Macrolepiota dolichaula. The sequence goes on along the minus strand of QFDT01003169.1, from coordinate 6,336 downwards.
TTTAGTATACTGTTATGCTCGGACCTAGTCCAAAGCCATGCCAGAAGATGGGCCGCTGAGAAGTCACCTCAGCAGTACTACCAGTCGATCTGTAGTTCCAGACTAGAGAACAAGGTAAGCGCCAAGTGGAGTCGAGCAAGACAAAGGTCTTCTCGATGTAACGACGGAGGGGTCGTCTCCTGAACTTGAGCGACGTGCAGAGCTTCCAGGCAGGTGTTATATGGTAAGTCTAGTCGTCACTGAAGACGACCAAGGGAACAGATTTGCAACGTTGAACGATATCAATAAGAACACGCTGGTTAACAACAATACTAAAGCTAAGGTACACTGTACACTATGCTTCAGTATATGAGGCAGTATCAACGTTTGTCCAAACTAATCAATATACAAATACATGATAATTAGAGTCTGCACATCGAGATCCCATCCCCGACCCTTTCACCGAGGTGTCGCTATCTTTAGTGCATGCATAATAGGGAAACTCGGCCTTTAACTGATCAGACGAATATAGAGAGAGGCACGGCTCTTAGGAATGATGGTGACAAGAATAAACAAGAAGAGAGAAGACTAGGGCAAGTCCAAGACGACGAAGAGAAGTGACATACTGTTACAGGATAGAGGAGACAATCGTAACATTGACTGTGATCTTGGTCCATGGTTCTTTTGCCGGGGGTATGGGGTGTAACGGGGTTGTTTTCTTATGGCGTGATACCTTGTTCCTTTGGCAGCTGTCACATCCTTCCACAAATTTCTGTACGTCTCTTTTCATTGTGGTCCAATAGTATGACCTCTTGAGAAGGTCCAGCATCCTCTTTTGTCCTGGGTGTCTAACATTGGGTGGGTTGTGGTGCTCTGCAAGGATCTTTTCTTGAAGTTTTGCGTCTGTGGGTATGCATATGCAATCATCTTGGTATGTTATTCTGTCCGTTGTAATTGTGCGTTGTGGTTCTTCCTTTAACCATTTGTATACCTGTCCGTCAAGTCGCCCGTTTCTTATTTCCATACTCCATTCTTCTTTTGGGGTAATTTGGTAGCACTCAGTTCGGAATATTTGTATGGGCGGTGACAGGGGTTTGCTTCTGGTTCTTCTGGTGAATAGGGATTCTTTTAGTACAGTGACCTTTGGTTCAGGTTCTTCATCTCCTTGTATTTGTTATGGACCCAGGGACTCATGTACTAGTTCCTGAGGGCCAGAACCTTCTCAGAGTTATTGCTGGGCACACCTCCGATTACAGGCTTATGCCTCTCCCCCCTGTCTACGATTGTAATGAGCTTAATGCAGTGCTACAACGAGCTATGCATGCGGCTCCTTACCGCCACATAATCAGAGACAGCGAAGTCCTTAGCACGTCGGCCGTGGGATTTGATGGGTTGGATCAAGGATTGCAATCTTCCCCTGGTACAGTCTATCCTTTACAAGAATCAACCATGCGATGACCTGGACCAACTATGGGCTGGGCTTGACGGTACTTACAATTCAGCCGCTGACCGCACAGTTGACCTTGACACTGCAAAAGCTCTACCTCCACAACCTACCAGAACGTGGGCGCCCATTTCAATTAAAGAAGTTGAAGACGCCTTACTACCATGTTCAAACTCCTCAGCGCCGGGTCCGGATCATCTCACCTGGCGCCATCTCAAATCTATCCTCATCACAGACCAAGCGCTCAACACGGTCCGAGCTCTTGCCAACAGTTGCGTCACCACCTCCACGTGGCCGGAATACTTCAAGGACTCGATCTTGGTCATCATCCCGAAGCCGAACAAACCCCATTACACCACGCCCAAAATGTTCCGGCCCATAGTTCTCCTCAACACCATGGGCAAGTTGATAGAAAAAGTCATATCGACCCGCCTCCAATTCGACGTGTCGCGATTAAACCTAGTCCACCCCCTACAGTTTGGTGGCCTCATCCAGTGATCTACTGAGGATGCCGGTGTATACCTTACGCATAAAGTTTGAAGAGGCTGGAAGCGCGGCCTCAAAACAAGTATACTTGCGTTCGATGTAGCGCAATTCTTCCCATCTGTGAATCACTCTCTCCTAGCCCGTATCTTCGACAGACATGGCTTCCCCCCTTGCTTAGTTAAATTCTTCTCTGACTATCTTTCCAATCGTTTCACGTCTTATTCTTGGAACAATCACTCTTCCCCCAAATTTCCTGCTTCTGTTGGCGTCGGACAAGGGTCTGCGCTATCGCCCATTCTCACCTCTCTATTCTTATCCCCCTTCATGTACCGATTTTCTTCTGACCCTCGGTGTAAAATACTTTCTTTTGTAGACGATGGACTCATCATGGTTCAATCGGACAAATTTTCTACTAACGCCTCTTTACTCTCACAGGTCTACTCATCCTGCTCCACTTTCCTCACCTCCATGGGCCTCGTCCTTGAACACGACAAGAGCGAGGTCTTCCATTTCTCCAACCGGCCCTGGCTCAAACCCAACCCTGATGTCACACTTCGACACGACGACGGCACGACATTAACGCTCAAACCCAAGCGCTACATCTGGTACCTTGGTTTCTATTTCGACCAAGCGCTCACCTTCAAGGAGCACGTGCGATTTTACGCTACTAAATCTCTGTCAACCGTCAAGTGTTTACGTCTGCTTGGTAATTCGGTGCGAGGTCTACTACCTTTACAAAAACGACTTCTCTATAGGTCATGTGTCGTACCCGTGATGACATATGGTCTAAAACTTTGGTTCTTCGATGGCGCCCGCAACAAGGCGCTCATCGAAACTCTTAACAAAACCCAGTGCTCTGTGGCCATTTGGATCACAGGCGCCTTCCACACCACTCCTCGAGGTGCCGCCGAATCCATCGCCGGCCTCATCCCCCTCCACCTCCACCTTCAGAAACTTACCAAACGGTGTGGTACACGCTTCCGTACGCTCCCCAACAACCACCCCCTCAAACTCCTTACCCAAGATGAAGACTTGGACAAGGCCAACATGAAATCCCCCGCTGTTGACTTCCTGCGTGACAGCGTATCAGTCACGGATACTTTTAAGCGCCTACACCCTAGCGCCCAACCTGGTATGAGAGTAGTCAATCATTTCTCTTCTTCTAAAATTTCTTTCAAACATTGCCCACGCGCCTCAGATGATGATCCGCAAGCTGTCTGCCGATACCTCGAAGAGGCTAGCGAGGCTCGCGATCAAGCGCTTTCTTCCCTTTCTTCTATTCTTCTTTCAACGGATGGCTCTTGTCCGATTAATTCTTCCAATAAAATGTACGGTCAGGGCTATAGCCCTTTCTCACTTTCTTCTACTTCTGCGTTTCTTCTTTTTGATTCCTCAATCTCTTCTCCTGTTAAATCTCATGTTGTGCCATGCGGACATGTAACTTCCTCAGACTCGGAATCGTACGCTCTTCGAATCAGACTTCTTTCTTCTCTCGCTTTTTCTTTGGATATTGCGCGCCTTGACAACCGTAGTATTACCCACATCTTCATTTTTACTGATTCTATTTTGTGTGCTAAACGTCTGTTTGATTACAGCGCCCATAGTGCACATCAAGACGCCCTCGCCATCGCCGAACCTCTCCGCTCGTGGCTCTCTCTCTCCCCATCCCACAAATTAACCTTTTGGGACATTCCCTCGTCGCTCAAATGGTCAATCCACTACCAAGCCCACAAACTCGCCAAGTCCTTGCAAGTTCTATGCGTCCCTCATCATTCTCGACGCTCACTCGGCTTCATCCGCAAATCGTGGACCGACCGCTACCTCTGGCTATGGCAACACCGCCACACCTCGAACGACACGTCATACCGAGGAAATCACTTCCTCGACCTCATGGGTTCGAACAACAATCCCGTCCGCCCTACATACGCCAATGGCGGCTCATGGCTCACACGAGACATGACGCCAACTCTTGCTGCGCGCCTCACGTGCTGCATCTCCAATCACGCGCCTATCGGAACTTACCGTGCGCGCTTCTTCCCAGACGCCCCTGTGTCATGTCCATGCGGTCATATGCTGGAAACACGTGAACATATTATCCAAGACTGTCCGCGGTTCAAGCAGCTGTTTTCAAATGGGCACTACAACAACTTGGCGTGGCTAATTAAATTCCTGGACGACAATCCTTTGGCGTTCGCTTTCCCCCCTGACAACGGGGACCCTCAATGGAGAGAGACCATCCGCAACCGAGCCCTACGGAGACGGGACCGGCAGCAAAACTTTGTCGAAGATGTGCATTAAGGCGTTGGACGTCGGACTTACGGTTAGTTTTTCAAACTTTCCTCTTTTTCTTGTGGCGGTAGTTATAGGGGAATAGCAAAACCTTTTTCTGCCCCCTCCACATTCCTGGACATTGTTTTCTTTCATTGCTGTTTCTGTTTGTCAACTTCCGCTTTGTTATTGCGGTTGGCGCCACTTCTCAAATTCACTTTTGAACTACTAGTCTAGTTCCTCTTTACCTCGACTCGACTCGCTTCGCTCATCTCGTCTCGGACACACTAGTTTGTCATTTCTCTTGCTTTGATTCGTTTCGGATTCTCGGACTTGGGACTGCTATCGCGCACCCGTTTGTACTTAGTTAGATACTAGTGCAATAAAATTGGATTTAAAAAAAAAAAAAAAAAAAAAAAAAGTCCTTAGCACGTATCCAATGTGCTGGATGGCAGCCATTGAGAATGGATGGCGCCCCTATCCGGTCATGGATAATTGTACCACCTGGTGACATCCTTACATGTTCTATGACGAGCAGGAACTTCCTGGAGTTCTTGCTGCACTCATCGAGTCAGGAGAATACGGCTATCACTATCCATCGCAGCCTTGGCTGTTCAATGATGTGTCTGATGCTTCTTCTGACTCCTCAGAAGGTGTACCACTCCGTGCTATTGCCTCTTATTATCAAGAGATGTCCTCGGAGATCGTTCCCTACGATCTCTCGTCCTCACCCTCGTCCTCGTCCACAGCACCTACGCCTCAGGAGTCCTCCACGGGCTTCCCCACCTCGTCCGAACGTTCTACTATCTCAGATAATGATGACTTGGAGTAGATAGAATGCTATAGTAGATTATGGACTAAGATCTAGATACAGACTGACTCATTGAACACTCTGTAGTGTACTAGTAGTTTCTCTCTTTCAATCAATGACTCGGACAGACATTTATGACTCGTAGATACAGTAGTACACAACGACCTAGGACTTGCATAAATAGGCATAGACTACAGGATCAAAAACTCCAAGTTTTTGATTCTCTTCTGTTGTAACTTAACTGTTACCCATCTAATCCAAGATTGGTCGACCTTAACTTCTAATCCTCTGAAGTTAACGGACCCATAGCTGCGACACTTCAACGCTATCGGTTGCTGGCTATACTTTGGTATCGTCACTTCACCAATTCACCTATTAGCAGGCTGGTTAAGGATCTCAGTCCTTAATTAGCTAGGCGCCTCTTAACTTAGGTCTAGGAGCCCGCTGAACCATAACACCTAGTCCAAAGCTGTGCCAGAAGATGGGCCGCTGAGAAGTCACCTCAGCAGTACTACCAGTCAATCTGTAGTCCCAGACTAGAAAATGAGGTAAGTGCCAAGTGGAGTTAAGCAAGACAAGGGTCTTCTCAATGTAACAACAGAGGGGTCATCTCCTGAACTTGAGTGACGCGCAGAGCTTCCAGGCAGGTGTTATATGGTAAGTCTAATTGTCAGTGAAGACAATCAAGGGAACAGATTTGCAATGTCAAACAATATTGATAAGAATACGCTGGTTAACAACAATACTAAAGCTAGGGTACACAGTACACTATGCTTCAGTATATGAGGCCATATCAACATTTGTCCAAACTAATCAATATACAAATACATTGTAAATAGAGTCCACACATCAAGATCCAATCCCCAACCCTTTCACCAAGGTGTCACTATCTTTAGTGCATGCATAATAAGGAAACTTGGTCTTTGACCGATCAGACAAATAGAGGAAGAGACACAGCTCTTGGAAATGATGGTGACAAGAATAGACAAAGAAAGTAGAAGACTAGGACAAGTCCAAGATACAAAGAGAAACAACATACTATTACAAGATAGAGGAGACAATTGTAACAGATCCAATCCCCAACCCTTTCACTGAGGTGTTGCTATCTTTAGTGCATGCATAATAAGGAAACTTGGTCTTTGACCAATCAGATGAATAGAAGAAGAGACACAGCTCTTAGGAATGATAGTGACAAAAATACGCAGGAAAGAAGAAGACTAGGACAAGTCCGAGATGACAAAGGGAAATGACATACTATTACAAGATAGAGGAGACAATCGTAACACAGACTCCCAACACCAATAAGAGAAATTATTCTACACTCAGAGCTCATGGACTCTTAGGAGCA
>QFDT01003163.1:0-13334 GCA_003315915.1 Macrolepiota dolichaula | reverse complement strand
AATTTACTGAGTGAGTACGTGAGTTGGAAAAGTAGAAACAAATGGTACTGTAACTAAAGGAGGTGCTGAGACTGGTATGATCTTATCTAAAGAGAGGAAACGAGGGGTCGAATTGAAAAGAAATGAATAGAGATATTTATCAGTTGTCTACTGATGCCGGTATTGACATTGTGGGTCCAGCAGAATGTATGGCGTAGTAAGAACGTCAGGTACTGACGTGTGACGTGTGATCACGAAGGATGGAGAGACGGGATCATCGGCGGGATTTTCGGATGGTCGAGGTGAGTGGGATTTCGAGAATCTTGTCTGGACTTGGAGGGAGTGAATCCGGTACAATGTCGTTTATTCCGTCACTAGGTTCATCTCAAACCTACCTTCTCTCGTCAGTGAGGCTTGCCCACTTCGAAAAACCTCATCAGTGATACTTGCGAATTCATTCAACATTCATGAGTGCACTTGGATCGCCCGCCATCCATGCGCATCCTGACCCGCCTGATCAAGTTATTACCTTACAATTTAGAGATGAGGAATACTATTTTTCAGACGGAAATATGGTGATTCTGGTTGAATGTAACCTCTTCAGGGTGAAACTATCACAATGAATCTGTCGGATTGGTTCATTTTCCTTTCTCAAGATCCATCGGTCTTTATTCGAACGAGAATCAGGGGTTTCCAGGTGTTGTTCTCGTTGCCCCAGGAAGAGGATACAAAGGAGGGGGGGGCTGCGCCCGATTGAGGGAACTTCCGACGGAGATCTGGTCGTTTGCCAGGATACTTTGAGAGACTTCCGGGCCTTATGCTGGGCCTTATACTCGAGGTAAGTATTTATTAAACCATGAGCCATTAATTCTGTCATAATATTCACCTCAATTAAGACTCCCAAACATCGTAGCACAGCAAAAGACAGAGACTGCGGATATCCCGAAGCTCATCTCGGTGTTGGCTATGGCACACAAATACGATCTGCCGTTGGTCCCTGAACACTCTTCAATCACACTCAGTCAACTCCTAGGGACTTCCTTCCAAAGTGCGGTGATGGAAAATGGGGCAATGTTGCAACTTGGAAGAGTATTCAAGCTCGCCCATCATTGCAACGACTTGACTTTGTCCAAGTCCATACAGCATGGTTGACTGAGTTACACCCCCGACACTTCAGGGGCCCCGAAAGGTGCCTTCGTACAGGCTTTAGATGTTGTCGAACCTTTAAATGGCCTCCGCGATTTCCATGGGCGAATCTACGATGCCTATCTGAGGGAAACCGGTATCTTCGATGTCTACTCACTGGTGGGTGGGCTGGCCGTCCTTGATACGAGTAACGCCCTCGTCAGTGCCTGAACGATCCCGGGAGAATCATTGACAAAGTTTGCGCCAGCATCGATCGTGCCGCAATCCGGTCCAGAATTGGTCTATCAGCTGCCATGAGTTTTTCGTGGAGCAATTGAAAGCCATGAAGCAGAATTTCGACAGTGGGATCGCCGAACATTTCATGATTCCTGAGGTCATCTCATGTCAGTCATATGATGAAACTAGCCCACCCTAGAACTACCGTCTAGAGCACCGTGTAAAATTTTATGATATTAATATCTAGTTCCTCATGTCATTCATTTTACTTGTTGTGGTGTCAACATATTACAGGTTCCAAAGATAGTGATCCTCCCTTGCAATGAAGCTCGCGGCGCTACGCAAGACTGTCAAAGCAATTGGTTGTAGCATCATCTTAAATCACGTGAGGGCATGATTCACTTATCAGCAAACTTTACAATATTGCTGGGCACCGTGGTTTGTCCTGCCACCTTTCTTCAGACCTCCAGTACGACTTAAAAAGGGTGTGTAATTTTGTAGCATGACGCACATAATTGGAATTCAATGGCGTTGTGAATGTTGAACGTTGAAACGTTGAAACCTGAGTACTATTTCAAGACTAGAGCGGGGTTCAGCATTTTTCCGGTTCGGCTCTGGTGTTAGGAACCCGTCCGAAGATCTTCCGGACGACCTCCGCTGTCCGTTAAGCTTTCCCCATAGCAACAGGATCTCGGCTCCTGCGCCACCATTCAGCCACAGCACTCCGTCGGTCCGATTATCACCTCTCCGCTCTCCTGTGTTCTTATCCCCTCGGACTTTCCCCCTCTCGGTTACTCGGACATCTCGGTCGCCATCCCTCCGGCGACCTCGGCTATTCGGTTTTCTCTTAGTTCCCGGACCTTCCTATTCCGTCTTATCTTTTATCTGATCCTCACATCTCCTCCGTCCCTCCGAGTTTCCTCCGTAGCTTACTCATTCGCTCCGCGTCCACATGATTGCTACAACTTCTTATTCCTTTGTCTTCCTTTGTCTTCCTTTGTCTTCCTTTGTCTCTATCTATTCCTTTGTCCACTATCCTATGTAGTACGTCATCAGTAGACCTTATGATTAGTACTACCTTCTTATCCGCTGTAGTATATAAACCTAGTCTACTACGTTTGTATTCTCCAGTCTGATAATCAACCTAGATTTCCTCTCCCAACTTGTGTCCGAACCCTCCGTCTGTTCGCCTCCGTCTTTGGACACTCTCCGTCCTTCTCTCTCTCTGTCTTTCCTCCCTCCGTCTTCGGACGACCCTTCGCCTTCGGGCGTTCTCCGTCCTTGGTTCTCAAGTGAGACCATCGCGATACCAAGAGGGGCGCAACACATAAGTTGAAGCCAAGGTCTCGCCCCCTCCGCTCCGTCTCCGACGTCCGCTCCAACGTCCGGTGTTTGAGTCTTAACATCTGGCCACGGGAATCTACAATATATTGGTTCTGTACGCAGGCTTAACATAGTGTTTCGAGCATGCAACAGTCCACTGTTTCGAGCATTGGGGCTGTTGTGCAAAGGTAGGCCTAACTGGAACCATTGTAATTCTTTGACATCCCACAATAATATGCACAAGAACCCATTCATGAGTCGGGCACCCAACAATGCTCAGTGAGGTGCACTGACTGCTTTCGAACCAGAATTAGTGCCACCAGCTCTGTAGTCCTTGGTTGATTATCAAGGCTGCTTGGCTTTGTTTACTGCCAGTGTGCTTGGGTGCCTCGTTTACTACTGGCGCTTCCTAGACTATTGCTCGTGTCTGATTACACCCTCAACTTTGTCCATCAGTAATACTCGTTTATTCCTTTTGTCAATATGAACGCACCAGGATAGCCTCCCACCCATACGCATCAGGCTAATCCATCCGATCAAGGTGTTGTAATGCCCATCAAGAATGTCAGAGACGAGAAGTACTACTTTGCTGATGGAAATGTTGTGGTTCTGGCCAGAGACCATCTCTTCAGAGTGAGCTGACCAGGGCAACACCCCCAATTAATTACCAACCCACTTTTCTTTCAAGATTCACCGGTCTCTGTTTGAATTGGATTCGGGTTTTTTCCGCACGTTATTCTCCTTACCTCAGGGAGTGGATTCCGAGAATGGAGTTCCAGACCCACGCCTGGTTGAAGGGCAATCAGACCAGAACCCCATATTTTTCCAGGACACTTTAGATGATTTCCGCGCTTTATGTTGGGCCGTGTATTCAAGGTCAATTTGTAACTCGCCCATTTTTTCCAGGCAGGCTACTCACACTGATGCAGACCTCCAGCTATCGTAGCACAACAAAATCAAAATGCAATGGACATCCCGAAGCTCATTTCACTGTCGGCCATGTCACACAAATACAATTTCCCAGACCTCCACACCTGGTCCCTAGACACCCTCGAATCCCATTCGGTCAGTTCTCCAGCAACTTTCATTCTCAAGTGCGGGAATTGGGACAATGCGGGAAGGTTGCTCAGGCTTGCACAACAATGCACTAGGCCAGCTTTAATACTTTCCATAAAACAAGCTTGGCTCAAGTGCATATCTGACCTCCCCGTGACGGAGCAAATATTCGCATTTCTGGGAGCTTTGAGTATTGCCGAGTCTTCAAGTAACTTGCGCCAATTCCATGGACAAGCCTGTTATGCCTTTCTGAAAGTGATTGGCATTTTGGATGTCTACTCACTGGGTACTGCGGGCATGGTGGATATAGACAATGCGTCCTCGCCTTATGTGAACCATGGCCTTAGTATGCTGAGTGCCAAGCATCAACTGTGCATATACAAGGGGTTCTGGTCTCTATGTTAACAAAGCAGCATTAGCGCTGAGTAATGCTCTCGTCACATGTCACATCACGTGACAGCTTAAGCGCCGTCACAGGCGCTCAGTCCGGATCATTGACTCTTGTCATATGTTGACAATAGAAGCATTGATCACACGAGGCTGTGCGGAATGAAAACCTGCACACTTCCAGTATGCTACTTATTAATAGAACAATAGAGTAGCTGACAGTTCTCCACTTGCGTACATTCTGCATCTGTCGATGGGCTTGTCAGCGTAGTATGTAGTATGTAGATACCCTGGACCCTCTATGGTATATAAGGACCTTAGATACGTCCAATTATGATAACTTTCTCTGCTCTTTTACTCGCTCTCACAAGCTCCAAACCACTTTAAGTTTGCAAGCTAACCACCGTCTCCAATAGCAAGGCAAGTGATTTACCTATCGTACACTACCATGCGTGCTCGTCGTACGCTTTGCTTTCAACAGGTTATGGGCCCCGGTTAGCCTGTACGATATGCGAACCCGCATGTGCGCGTCCAGCCTTTGGCTCACGCTGCACTGTGATCCCCGCACGTCGAGGGTACACCGAATAGCCTTGTTGACACAGTGATGATCGTCCTTCGGGCTCAGATCAGACAAGTTTACCTGTCCCCAATTTGCTACCCTTGATCGTACGATACCGGCGGTTCATAGCTCGTTGGAAGCGTTCACCCGCTCACAACTTGATGCTTACGAACCTTGCTTTATGCAGATCACAATGGCCGCAACTGTCATCGCCAACCTCCCCATCCTCAATGGCGCCATCGACTACGACGAGTGGCAATACGACGTCGGAGGATACCTCGACCGTTACACCATGACCTGCCCCAACTTGGGAATGGTCACCCTTGGAGCTGTGATGCGCAGCACTATTACGCGCCACCCCAATTCCACTCCTGCCATTCCGGCGCGAGGCAATACGCCCGCCGTTGCTGCTGGCGCCCCGCTTACAACAGCGCAGAGGGCCATGCAGAATGAATGGGACATGGTTGATCGGAATGCCATCTCGGCAATCACACAACAGCTCGGGAAGGAGATCAGAAGACACTCCTTTGACATGAGTCGAGAACTCTGGGAGAGTCTCAGGGCCCGCTTTGGTGGCTTCACAGTCACCAACGTCTTCCAAAACATCGCCTGGCTTCAGGACTTCCAGTTCTCCGGCACGGCTGATCCCACAACGGAGATCGCCGCCTGGGTGAACAAGATAAACACGCTACGCGCAAATAGTCTTGATATTGACGAACCAGTCCAGGCGTGCTGGCTCATCCAGCGGATCCCACCTGCATGGGATCATGTTAAACAGTGGCTCACATTCGAGTACTCCCAAAACGTCTCCGCCCTATCCGTGGGCATTGTCGCCGTCGCTGTCCGACAGGCATTCAACAATGTGCAACAAGCGCACGCCAATGCCGCCTGCTTCTCAGGGGTCCGTAATCACGGACAAAACCCCAACTGGAACCGCCAACGTGGCGGTAATAATAATAATTCTGGAGGAGGCCGCCAGCAGCAAAATCAGGGGCAGCCGCGTTTGCAGGGAAACAACAATCCGCGCCCTCCGGCGCAACCCCAGCAGAACCAGCAGCCCCCTCCCCAGAATAACCAGTCTGGCCAATCTGGTCAGGAAGAACAAAAGAAGCGTGGCCGCCGTGGAGGCCGAAAGAAGAAGGCTGCAATCGCTGCAGCAGCAGCAACCGGCTCGGGCGCACCTGCTATCACCAGCGGCAGTGCCGACCCTTTTGTCCAGCTGGGACACAGTTCGATCGCCCCCGTTGCAAATGCCGCAACGGTCTCTTCTTTGGCTTTCGCCATGATTGCCGAAACATCCGCTCCCCCCTCAACTCGTACCCTTCTCGCTCGAATGAGCAAGGCCGAATCCTCTCCGGCCGCATTCGCCGCGACCGACTCTGCATGGGAGATGCCACCTGAAGGGCATCTGCAAGGAAAGACGGCCTATCAGCAGGCCAAGCGTTGCGCGGTCAAGCGCTATGCGAAGAGGATGGGACAGAGGCTCGAGAGAGACACCTCGCCTCCCCAAGATGGGTTCGATACCGCCTTCTGGCAATCGACATCCCCTTGCCCCCCTTCGCCCCTCATCACTCCCATGGAGCTTGAGGATGACGCTGTCTCGCTGGGTACTCCATATGGGAGCGACTCTTATTCGTACGTATCATCCATTTCTACCTCAGGAAATTCATCTAACATATGTTCTCAGTCTCGGGCGTCGCACGCCCTCTCCTCCTCCCATGTGCAACTAGGGCGCCAGGCGGTTATGTCGGAGATCACAGACTTTATGATGAACTATGTAGATTATGATTGTACTACTCCGCTGGCCTTGATGGCCGAACATGAAAATGTTCCCCCCGTGTCAAGTTCAGAACCTGAGAATGTGAAATGTGAGGTTGCATTGTGCATTGATTGCACTGCAATGGAAGCGTCCTATGGAAACGGGACGGATGCTCTATGGCTGTTGGATTCTGGTGCCTCACGGCACTTCACGCCATATTTAGATGACTTTACGCAGTTAGACCAATTGGTTGAATATGGTTTTGTAACCACTGCATCTGAAAGACTCCCTATCAAAGGTAGAGGCACAGTCGTTGTGCAGCATCATGTGAACGGGAAAAAGAAGATAAGCCGCATTTGGCCAGTCTACTATGTTCCCAAGTTTGTATCACGGCTCCTTTCGCTCGGCACATTTCTAGCCGAAGGCTTGAAAGTTGAAGCCACGTCAAAAAGGACGACCCTTTTTACGCCTCGAGGCAACGGTTACATGGAAGCAGTTCCCTGCCAATCTGGTGGGACTATCCATTATGTACATACGCGTGTCATGAATAACCGCACATATGGAATGTCTGTAACCCTTGATGCCTCGACCTACGATCTCTGGCACCGTCGACTCGGACATCCGTCTCACGACGTCCTCCAAAAAGTCCAAGAACATACCCATGGTGTTGCACCTTTTACTCCCAGGGGTACCAATGTTTGTGAAGGGTGCGCTCTTGGTAAGCAGCACCAGAAACGTTTCCCGCCTGTCAAATCGACCGCGAAACATTATCTTGAGGTCGTACACTCAGACCTCATGGAGTTTCCCACCCTTTCGTACCACAAGTACAAGTGGGTGATAACCTTTGTCGATGAATATACCAGCCATGCAATTGTAGCGTTCCTCCGCCACAAATTGGAAGCATTAATTGCTTTTGCGAACTTCGCGGCGACCACGGAGAACGCATATGGCAAGGTCAAACGCCTTCACACAGATAACGGAGGCGAATATTCATCCGAGGCGTTCAAGAAATTCCTCTCACAACAAGGTATCGAACATATGACGTCTGCCCCCCATATTCATCAGCAGAATGGTCGTGCGGAGCGGTTTAACCACACTATACGCGAAAAGAGTGAGGCGATGCGGCTACACGCAAACTTCCCGGAATCTTACTGGGAATTCGCCGTTCAAACCGCGGTATATCTCTACAACCGCACACCAATGCACCAATTAAATTGGCAGACACCCCAGGAAGTCAGGACCGGAATTAAACCGGATCTGCAATGACTAAAAGTATTTGGCTGTGGTGCCTTCGTGTTCATTCCACCCGAGAAGCAAAAGTCCAAACTTAGCCCGCACTCGGAACCAATGCTTTTCATTGGTTACAGTGGAACCGCTAATTATAAATTTATGTGACACACGGAGGGTAATGTGATCTTCGAATCACCCACCGCCATCTTCGACGAGGATTGGTTCCCTAAGAAGCCAGTAGATGCGACTCGCCGTAAAGAGGCGATTGAGCGTGGCAGTATTCCACGTCTTCCTCCGTCATTACGCAATGATGACGGAAATAGTTCCAACAACGACCCTCCCCCACCACCGGAATTCCCTGCTACTGGTGCAGTGCCGCTGAACATCCATGCTCCGCCTGTGCCACAGCCTCCAGCACATCCTGATGCTCCTCTGCCACCGGCGCGCGAACCTTCTCCACTTGCGCCGGGATCACCTCGGAGATCTCCACCGAGAGATCCCCCTCCTGCTCCTCAGCCTCCGTTGAACGATCGGCCTGCTCCGGATCGTGTGCCAGAAGCTTGGCCCCAGGAACCACGTAGATCAACACGTGTTTCGCAACCACCATTGCATCCTGGCAACGTATACGGCGAAAGGAGAATCCTGTCTCACATCATCCGCGACTACGGACGCGAAGGTGAATGGGTTCCTCCACAAGAGCGACTCGTGCGCCACCGTGCCTTCCAATGGCATGGTGCACGTCCACCTGCTCAAGACCTTGCGCCAGAACAAATCGTGGAAAGACGCACTCATATGTATAGGCAGCATGTCGAGCAAGGGTTCTTACCTCTCTTCCCAGATGAGGAACCGGCTAATGCCGGAGAACCCATGGACGAAGACGCCCTGATCGCTAGACTAGTGGAAGAAGGGGGGCAAGATTTAATCGACTTTCTTTGTGCGAAGTCGGCGGAAGTGATTGAGAAGCCGGGGATTCCAAAACAGCATCGCGATCTGAAGCATTTACCTGCTCAAGAGCGCGCAAAATGGGAAAGCGCTGAAGGAGACGAGATTAAAGCGCTAAAAGATTGACAAGTATATGAATTAGTTGATCTACCCAAGGGGAGACGAGCGATCAAAAATCGCTGGGTCTACACGCCTAAGTCAGACGGACGATACCGTGCTCGACTGGTGGCAAAAGGTTTCTCCCAGATAGAGGGAATAGATTTCGACGAGCTATTCTCTCCTGTAGTCCGGTACGAAAGTACATGCCTTCTCCTCGGCCTTGCGGCTTTAGAGGATTGGGAAATAGAAGGCGTTGACGTAAAAACCGCCTACTTATACGGACATCTGGAAGAAGAGATCTACATGGAACAGCCAGAAGGACACGTTGTGCCTGGCCAAGAGAAGAAAGTGTGGAGACTACGTCGAGCGTTGTACGGCCTTAAGCAAGCCGGCTTGTCCTGGTGGCGCGAAGTATCCACGTCTATGACCAAACTAGGATTTAAGCGATGCAAATCCAATGCCGGCGTATACATTTATCATGACGGTAAGACTGGCAAACTTGTCATTGCTATAGTCTACGTCGACAATGTGCTATTTATGGGGAATGATCCTGCCCTTCTGAAGAAGAAAAAAGAGGAATTCAAGAAGCGATGGGATTGCAGGGACACATCTGGCAATGAGTTCCTTGGCATGTGCATCCATCGTGATCGAAAGAACCGGAAGATCTACCTAGATCAACGAGACTATCTACAAAAGGTCTTGGAGAAGTTCGAGATGACAGCGTCTAAACCCGCTTCTACTCCACTCCCTGACGGCTACCAAGCCCTCGTTAACACTGAACCGGTTAATCCTACGATCCGACTCCGCTTCCAACAGGTGATCGGCTCCCTCATGTATATCATGATCGGAACAAGACCCGACATCAGTTACGCCGTGACGCAACTCTCGCGACATGCCCACAACCCAACTCAGGAGCACCTGAATCAAGCCTACCAAGTTCTTCGGTACCTGAATGCAACCCGAATCTATCGGATCACGCTAGATGGGGGAAAGGGTGAAGGAATTATATCCTTCAGCAACTCTGATTGGGCAGCTGACCCTAACACAAGACAGTCATCTACCAGGTATTTTGTCTCAATCGCTTCTTCAGCGGTCACATGGACTACCTGTGCACAGAAGACAGTCGCATTGTCCTCAACAGAGGCCGAGTATATGGCGCTTTCCGATGCAAGCCGCCAAGTAGTATGGATCAAGCAACTAATGGAGGAGCTTGGATTCATCCTGCCTTCCCTGCCATTGTGCGGTGACAATATGGGGTCACTATTCCTCGCACAAAACGAATCAGTGGAAAAGCGGTCGAAGCATATCGACATTCGCTACCACTACATCAGGGAGGTAGTCATGGATAGAAAGGTCACCTTGGAGAAAATCCTTGGTACGCAAAATCCTGCAGACCTTCTTACCAAAAATCTCGGCGCGGTTAAATTCAAATACTTCCGCGACAACTTCTACAGACTCGAATTTGTCGAGACCAAGCAGCACTGAAGGAGCGCTATACAAATACCTAGATGCTCGATCCACGTGACTATTCGCAGATGAGACTTCGAGCATAGGGGAGTGTTAACAAAGCAGCATTAGCGCTGAGTAATGCTCTCGTCACATGTCACATCACGTGACAGCTTAAGCGCCGTCACAGGCGCTCAGTCCGGATCATTGACTCTTGTCATATGTTGACAATAGAAGCATTGATCACACGAGGCTGTGCGGAATGAAAACCTGCACACTTCCAGTATGCTACTTATTAATAGAACAATAGAGTAGCTGACAGTTCTCCACTTGCGTACATTCTGCATCTGTCGATGGGCTTGTCAGCGTAGTATGTAGTATGTAGATACCCTGGACCCTCTATGGTATATAAGGACCTTAGATACGTCCAATTATGATAACTTTCTCTGCTCTTTTACTCGCTCTCACAAGCTCCAAACCACTTTAAGTTTGCAAGCTAACCACCGTCTCCAATAGCAAGGCAAGTGATTTACCTATCGTACACTACCATGTGTGCTCGTCGTACGCTTTGCTTTCAACACTCTATCCCAGCTCCGACTGAGATTGTCACAAGCCCCCCAACTCCCTGATCGCCCTTCCTGCTCCTCTCACGCTCAAACCTGCATTCCAGCATGGCAGACTCGGTGGAAGTTGATATTGAATGAAGCGGAGGGACAAGGCTGGTGCCTAAATGATCCTGGGAAGTTATTCAAAGAAGTTTGTGTCAGCTTAAGTAGAAGGACTATAATGTCCAACTATGGATATGGTGTGAGCTGCCATAACTTCATCGTTGAACAACTCAATGCGATAAAGCAGAAGTTTTATGATGGCATTGCAGAACATTTCATGATCGAGTCGGATGATATGGCTTCACACTGACTAGTACAATTAACACGAAAAGGCAGACTAGTATATCTCGAGGCTCCAGTAAACCGCTAGTATCCAATCACTATCAAAGTAGCCACACCTGACTCCTTACCGATCAATCCACCTCTTGTCACGGTATACATCCCTCTTATTATGATACGAATCATATTAAATGATGGAGGAGTTATAGAGGTTGTGTTAGGCCCCGCGTAAGGTGGCTGGGATATGAGGGCGTAACAAGAAGGAATGGCAAGCACCTGGCTCATTGTGAGGGAGAGGTGTATTTCCCAGTCAGTTCTCATTTCTTTGTAGGAATTTCTTTGCTGCCTATGTGCATTGGGGCTCACATCAGATGTTTAACAGTTGTTCCCTTCGCGTGTCACGGCACCTTCGCAGAGGTGGGATTGGTTGGTGTCATTGTGACATGACCAGTAGCTTCGCTCTTCGATCAATAATAACCGTGTGCAGGGGGGAAGTGAAGCCACCCATACGTCGGGTACCTGAAACAATGCCTGGTACTATTCACTGTACCTGATCTTTCAGCACGGCGCTCGAAAGAAATTCTACAGTCACCTCGGATTTTCTGCGCTCACCAAATCTCGGGATTCAGATGGGCGGCTGTAAGAATCGTGCTGTTCAATCAGGTGACGTGGTGGTCACAAAACATGGAAACACTAGATTTCATTTAAGCGCCACATTCTCCCCTTCTCCTCTGAATAGCACCGTCCGATCGGTTGTGAACATAGTGATAGGTAATAGTTCACAAAGGATGACAGTGGTTTTGGATGTCACCTGGACGGTGGCTATTATATCCATCATAGGACTGTTAGGGAAACTGCTGAGGAGGTATATTGTTAAGTCGCCACTGGACTGTGTACCAGGACCACCAGCGCCCTCATCAATCATGGGTAACTTTCCCCCTCTACCCTTTTCCTTCATGCTCTGATCGCTAGGTAGGAAATATCGCACAACTCTTTGACATGTATGGGTGGAAGTATCATCACGATATACAGAAGCAGTGTGAGCTTCTTCTTACTTGCATGCTTGCTTCCGAACTGACTGAATTGAATGGAATATAGATGGAAGTGTGATGAGAGTCAAGGGACTCCTTGGAGTGCGTCGCCAGCCCATTGATCCGAGTCATCGAAGCTGAGAGAAGTTTTCAGGAACGCCTCCTTTACCTTTATGACCCGAAGGCGTTGCATCACATTCTCGTCAAGGTGAGAGCGATTGCTTCTATATTGAATGATGTGAAGGCGGCTCAGAATATACATTGGACAGGATCAGCACATTTATGAGGAAGGTGCTGGATTTATCAAGTACGTAGAATACTGGAGGGATACAAAGCTTGAGAAATTGAGAACATTGAACAGTGCAAATAAGCTCCTCCTTGGTGATGGGTTATTATCTACTTTGGGTACATGTTTGGCCTTTAGAGATGCGCTCTTGCTGAGATTGTGTTCCCTGTGCGAACAGGCGAACAACATAGGAAGCAAAGGAAAATGCTCAATCCTGTGTTCTCTATTACACATATGCGTGATATGAGTACGCCTCTTGGCCTCACACATGTTCTGCATACTCACACCCAACATTATCTAGTACCAACATTCTACGAGGTAACGGGTCGAGTACATTCATATCCTCCTGTGATCGTGGCATGCATCTAACACAATAACAGCTTCACAAAGCCATCCTCAATCAGGTAAAAGATGCGCCCAAGGAAATCGATATGTTGCACTGGATGTCACGCACTGCTCTTGAATTAATCAGCCAATGTGGCATGGGGTATCTGTTGGATTCTTTGGACGTTGATGTGAAAAGTGCAGATCTGCACCCATACAGTCGGTCAGCCAAGCGAGTCGGGTATGTCTGTGCCCATTCCTTCCCTTCTCTTTGCCCACTCGTATGACCTCTCATACTTCCTATGCTAGTGGAATGTTTGGAGGTACGCGTGGGTTCATCGTGGCAGAGTTTCTGATTCCCTTTGCCAACCAATTTGGTTTTCCTTGCCTCAAACGATGGATCGTGGAGTATTTACCATCACAGTGGGTGCAAGAGATGAAGAATATTGTGGATGTTATACAAGAGTGCGCTGAGGATATTTGCGAGTCTAAGCGGAAGGCTCTTTTGGATGGCTATGAAGATGGAAAAAGGGACATCATAAGTATCTTGAGTGATTATATCACATCTTATGAACAAAAGCAGGAGGTACTGATTTGTTCCCCAGTAAGAGCCAATGCGAGTGCGACTGAGGAAGATAGGTTATCAGATGGCGAGGTACAAGCT
>QFDT01003161.1:0-16148 GCA_003315915.1 Macrolepiota dolichaula | reverse complement strand
GCTCCGGTGAGTGCGGGCCGAGCGATTGTGGTCTCGTAGAGTCCGTGCCAATAGATATGGATAAAGGGCGAATTATCCCATACTTGGCGAAGGTGGTGGTTGAGGTATTGAGACTCGTACCGAAGGGGCGGAGGGGTTCCGTGTGGAGAGGTGGATCGGCCCGGCACTTCTTCGTAGTCCGGAATGTCGAGGAGTTCGAGGCGCCACTTGTATAACCAATGTAGGGGGTTCGTCGTCGAGACCATAACACCACGTCGCAGTGTCCGGTGACGACTTCATCGAGATCTACGCCATCTCTCAATTCCAGAGCCTCGCACCGCAAGAGAGGCTATCACCTTTGCATCGGCTACAGTTCCCTGATGCCACTGTTAAGAAATTTCTCTGGCCATTCCCGCACCAGGGCTCCCTCTGGGCAATTTTTGTTTCCAGCACTGAGGACATTCATGTAGTGCGAATGCCTCAAAACGCATCCAACCCTTGTCTGGACAAGACACTTGGTTGTTCCTCTTGGGATCGCTTCAGTGAATTCTTTAGTGAGACTGTTACAGTAAGCTTATTGTTGACAAAGCAGCATTAGCGCTAGTCATGCTCTCGTCACATGTCACATCACGTGACAGCATAAGCGCCGTCACAGGCGCTCAGACCGGATCATTGCTCTGGCCATACGTTGACCATCGAAGCATTGATCACACGAGGCTGTGCGGAATGAATACCTGCACGCTTCCATTATGCTATCTATTCTTATCTCAATAGAATAGCTGACGGTTCTCCGATTGCATTTACCTGCATCTGTCGATGTACTTGTCAGCGTAGTATGCGTAGTGTAGTAACCCTGCACCCTCTATGGTATATAAGGACTCTTAGATAGCCCAATTATGATAACTCTCTCTGCTCTCTAGCTCGCTCTCAATAAGCTCAACAACTACAAGTTTCAAGCTTCACCACTGTATCACTTAGCAAGGCAAGTAGTTTCCCTATCGTACACTACCATGCGTGCTCGTCGTACGCTTTGCTTTCAACACTTATGTGAAGAGACCCTGGATGTTTGGGCATACTCTTGGAATAAGGAGTTAACTGAGTGTCATTTCTATGCACACCAATGTAAGCCTCCAGTTCCCGACTCAGAAGATGACAACTATTGGAATGAATTTACCATCAAGGGGGTTGATGCACCAACAGGTCATATTTTCTTGTTACATCGATCTGAGAATTCATATGCTATTCTCGATATAGTATGATAACCACACACGCTGTCACTCGGTAATACATTTCTCAACTTATTCCGCCATTCAGCACAGAAATACACGTTCCAATGGCTCTGAACAAGATATCTTCATGGTGTGAGTTGTGGCATAGTGATTCCGACCCTTGATGGTGACACTGATGACACTGCACCCTCTACTCCTCATTGACTGGAGGTTTGATACTACATCTGTGCATGGTAAATTGCCAGGTGCGGGCAGGCGTATTCCATGATGTGATTGTAAAACACACCTTGATGAGTGTCAGTGAGCGAAATGAGATCCGCGTACCGGCGGAAATTCCATGGTGAGGAATGTCTGCGTGGACCTCGGGCTGTTCATTTCCAAAACTTGTGAGAATGAAACAAAGAGAACCGATAGGAAGTGACCTAGATCCCTCAAACATAAATTCCAGAGCGCCACCCCCCGTGATGCTCATGGAAATTTACACGTCACAGGGATTGTGGCCTGATCGGTTTTGTGGAAATCGATGCAGCAACTGGTTGGGTCTGGATGCAGAGTAAATTAATATATTCAAGTTGGGTGTCTTGAGGGATCGTCGAAACTGGCATTCTTCTGGTCCAATCCTACTCTGGGATCCACACCAGCGGCAAGCACTTGAAGCTCATGAACGCCACTCGTTCATGAATCTCGTTCAAGCTTTGTTAAGAGATGAAAATGTTCAACCCACCAATCGGCAACGGAAACTCACTCATGCCGTAGCACCATGACCCCACTCTATTTCTCCGTGGCTTTATCAGGTTGTCGCCTGCAGCCACTCTTCTCTGCGGCGAGGAGGCAACACGTTTTGACACTTCAGTCAAGCACAAGTCTATTTAGATTTTTTTGCTAAAAACACATACAATAGTTTTGGCTTCTGTTCAACACGTATACAACAATACATTCAATCAGTTTCTTAGAAGCAAGAAATGGAACAGCAAAGATCCACAAAAATCCCACCCAGCACCCTAGACACCACTCCATCCAGCAGCCCTAATCGCACCAGTATTCCCCAACTGAGGTAACCGCGTCTCTGGTGTCACAGACAAGGGTTGAGGAAGGAACTTGGCACCAACCAACCAACCAAGATATAATCCCATAATATCATTGTTAACCGTTTGTTGCCATAGTCCCATCATGCTGCTCCAATAACTTGGCAGTGTTCGAATCATCCAGTTCAGGAGCCTTTGTGCTCGTTGGTAGATCATAGTGTTGAAAGTGGGAAGAGGCCGTGCTTGGACGTGAAGCACGCTAGGAGCGGCGTTTTGTAGAGGAGATACTGCAGCGAGAGAGGTGCAGAGCGCGACGTGGTCGAGGGTAACCATGTTGATGGTGTTGTTGATGTTGGGGACTAGTCCGAGTTGGATGCACCCCTTGACCATGCGCCAGACAAAATCATCAGTGTTAGTCACTAGTCACATCCAGTGAGCATGAACTATCAAGATATGGAGAGTGAGGAATACTCACCAGCAGTCGTAGAGTCAGCAACAACATATCCAGGGTGGACGATATGACCGTTCAGGTCCCTCTTGCCGGCTTCGAACAACAACTTCTCAGATACCCATTTGGTCTGGCCGTAACCGGTCTTGAGTTGGGTTCTGGCACCCTCAAGATCGTCGTTCTCTGGGATTCCCTTGTATGCAGAGCTTCCGTGGGCTATATTCTCAGAGAGGTTGACGTAATGCTCGGTATCCATAGCAGAGGTTGAGCTGACGAAGACTAGACACTTGGGCTTGCCCGTAGAAGCCAAATTCACAGCAGTGGGTGTCGCGAGCACGTTTGGTGCCCTCAAGCGCTCGTCAGGGTAAACCCAGTGAACCTAAGGAGATGCATCTTGAGCGATATACAACATTCTAGCATTGGTTCAACTTACCAAAGCGCCATTATGGAGGGTGACATCAGGTGTTGTAGCCGACTTGTGCGGGATCAGCATGTTGATTTCTATTATCATCATTAAGAAAATGAAAGACGGTGGGGATTGACATTTGAAAATGCATGCCACCCAACAGTATCGTGATGTTATAAGTTGTGGGGCCGTCAGGGTCCCTGTCAGTGATGTGCACGCCAATAGCTAGCCATGGTAAGCCAATGGCTAGGCTAAATGGCTTGATAGCTACGCAAATTTGCGATGGCTTTGGCTAAATCGTGCGACTGCAGCCAGCGAGGTTTGCCATGTGCCCATCTCAGGGTATTCAGGGACTATGCTCGGGCGGCGCTTGAAGATAGCTAGCTGATACGTCCCAAATAATAGTTCCCATAGTCCCAGCAAAGCCAACAAGCCACTGGCTTTAATAGCTAGCCACCATAATTCGCTAGCCATTTTGCGTTCGCTTAGCAATTCAGGCCATTGGCTGCTCAACACTGCAGTCCCTATCACAAATTCACAAAGGCGCTTCATGAACCCCAGTATACGTATCTCCCATCCCTACATCGCACCAGATATACCCAGTTTCTATCCACACCGCATCTGAGATGCTTTCTAACATCATGATCTGGGTACTATTATTTCTTAGGAGTATCCTTCATACCAGATGGCACCGAGTTTCCTGTTGCCAGAAAACAATATCCTCATTGCCTCCTGAAATATTGTCTGAAATTTTCAAGCACCTTGATAGTCACAAACTATTTTCTGTCAAGCTGGTATGTTCGTTCCTCCATGTTGCGTGGATCAATCAATGTTTATTTTTATAGGCTTGCAAGACATTTTATAACACTACACGGTCACGACAATTCTGGTACTAACTTGTTGAATTATGCAAATCAATGTGCGATGAATCCAAAATGAATGAACCCATGGAGAGACAGACAATTTCAGGTCTCGAGTGCTGGGTTGTACAAAGATTGCGAGCATATGAGTCCTGGTTCTCGGACACCCCTCCTACCTTTCGCGTCCGACAATTTTGGTGCTCCAACACACATATCAATTTTGCGCAGTTGTTTCCAGGAGGGCGATGGCTGTTGGCGAGTACCCACCATGGGCAGTATTTCATATACGACCTGGATTCCCCTTGCACCAGATCCCAGCTGCTATTGGACCCTGGTGAAGTTGACGAGACTGACGGGACACGTGATGCGCTCATATTCTTCAGAACATGGGTCAATCCAACGCAAAGACCATTATCCTTTCATGTAGTGGTCTGGAGACGCGCAAGGTCTGATTCTCATGCAGCCAAAACGCGAATTTATGAAGCGGCTCTGGACGGGGAAGGAACGACATTTCTACTAAAAGGAACTCAGATGCGGACATATGGCGAGGACAGGTCACAGATAGCAATCTCAGACAAATACTTGGCAGAGATTTGGAATGTCCACGATGCAGAGGGCAATCCCCGCTCAGCTTTTCTCGTCCGCTGGTAGTTGGCAAGTGCTGACGATTTCTGGCGTGAGGTCCGTGCGGACCTTGTCACTATCGAGATCCTGGTATGCTCTATCCCATCTCTTGCTTCACGACCTCACAACTTGATGCCGACAGTATCAAATTTATGTCACCTCGAATGACCTCATCACAGTGTCCGACGAGGAATTCATTGAGGTTTACGCCATCTCTCAATTTCAGAACCTCATGCCGCAAGAAAAGCTGCCACCCTTGCAGCGGTTGCAGTTCCCTGACGCCAATGTGAGGAAGCTTGTCCAACCATTCCCATACCAGGGTTCTATCTGGGCAATTTTTGTTTCTCGCGGCAACGAGATCCGTGTAGTGCGGATACCCCAAAATGCATCCGACCCTCATCTGAACATGACCCTTGGCTGTCGCCCTCGGCGTCGCTTCACAGAATTTTTCAGTCCGACTGCTACAGTTAGTCTAAGTGATAAGATCATGAGTGTCCTAGCATACTCTTGGGATGAGGAGCTAAGTGGTTGTCGTTTCTACGCGCACCAATGTAAGCCTCCAGTTCCTGACTCGGAAGATGACGACTATTGGAATGATTTTACGATCGAGGGGGTTGACGCAACAACGGGTCGTATTTTCTTGTTACATCGTTCTAAGAAGTCATATGCTATCCTTGATACAGTATGAATGATATTAACTAGATATACGTAGAAGACAACCACACATGCTGTCACTCAGTTTGTTTCGCCACTCCGCAATACGCATTCCTGTGACTTTTCGCTCTGCGTCAGAACAGGGGTATTTCCAGCCATTGCTAGCTAAAACTGAAGGTCCCCTCAAAGCCTCTATTTCGAAGCATCAGTGACATAAATGAGCACAATTTCTGTACCCCGTGTGTTCTGCCACTGCGTAAATCACACAAGCTGGAGGCACAGAGATACTTAAAATCAGCCGACCAGCGTCAATTTTATTATATACATGAACACAAGCGAGTACAGGTCGTATGAATGCATAGATCACAAGAGTTACATGCACATGAGATGGATAGAAGGGGCGGACTGATACACAGAGGAATGAGAGATGCACAGCACTTCATACCATTGCGCTCAACGAGCCTATCACTTATTCCTCCGTCTCTCTGTTGATCATACGAAACACATGCTTCTCGAGGATTGGGGCAGGCACGACCATCTAAGCGGGACTCAGAATACAAAAGAACGACAATAGTGGAATGGTTGCGCACCCATAATGCAGTCAGGAATAAGACATCCCTGGTTTTACTCAGATTCGAGTTATCAAGGACTTGGGTCACGTATGCCTTTGAAGTCACATTGTTGAGAATCATGAAGACCCAGTGATTCCCACTCGTCAAGCACATTTTCAGAACTTGTCGCCCATCACGGCCGGAATTTCTCCTAGCAGACCATGAGTCAGCGTACGAGGGAGGAGTCAATGTTGGGCCACGTACGCTGCACGAGCGGTCGCAATTGTCTGATACAAACTGGCTGGCTCAATTCCTATATACCATAATTAAGATTCAGAAAAGCGTCAGAATACAACCGATGAAGGGGCAACTCACTTCCGGCTGGTAGGAACCGTGCTGCGCATTTGGCTTCCAGAAAGAGGATGTCCCAATCGTATTCAGAGGGTATACTCTCCATCGGTTTTGAAAGGTAAGTGGAGAGATCTTCGTAGGTCCCCTTGACTATAGGCCATGAGTTCACATAAAAATAAATACGAATTGGAGCCTACAAGGTTTGAGATCCAGCTGCTCTAGATATTCCTTTGCTCCCTCCTTACCGCCAAAACCTGTATCCGGTAGCCCCATGCCAGCTTCAAAGTAGATGAGCGAAAATAAAGCATAATCAGCTCTTCCTGTGAGGTAGGTATGGTTAACAATCGATTTTGTGACTTGTTTCACCTCTACAGCCTTGCGATTTGCGGTAATGTGGCCAAGCCAGAGCTCCAATTTGGCAACAGTTGGTAGATAGTCAATAAGAGCGTCACAATAAGTGTTGATTATGACTCTTGCTTCGGCTTCGGCCTAAGTGATAGTGACAATAAGAGCGGGGCACCATCGGGAGAGAAATGCATACATCACCAAGATAAAACCCTCGCCGTAATACCAAGTTTTTATTCAATTTAGAGATCTTCTTTTCGGTGAGAGGAAGTGTGTAATCGTGATCTTGCCTGAAGTCGCTGGACCAGATGAGTTCTAGAAGTTCATCCACCGAATAATTGCCCAAAATCGTAATTCCAAGTCTTTTGAAGGAAGTTGCCGATTCGATGCTAGACAGGCTAGTCACCTATAAAATGAATACATAAAAGAAAAATCTGAATCAGATCTGGCAGTACTCACTAGGAATGTACGACTGGAATAATTTCCTTCAACAATCCATCCAACAAATTCCCAGAGCTGGTCGGGGTTTGCAGAGAGTGATATCAAGGCATGGACGGTATCTTCAAGGGTCTTCTTGTCCTGTATATCAGCCGCAATCTTGCTCTTGAGCGGTGTGATGACGTGGGAATCGAGTACTTCTTCAATGGCTTTGGTACCCCAGCGGTGAGCATCTCGGTCGATTAGTTGCCGAAGATATGGAAGGACCTCGTTGTGCGCAGGTGTCGAAATGTTGGGGCCGGTGAGGGGTTGTAGCGATGCATCTGGAGGATGTGAGTATCTGGGTAGCCTCGATTCATGCCAGGTAACACATTACCTTCATTCGACATGACTGGAATCCTGGGCGAGGAGGGGACTATTTTCTGTTAGATTGTGTGCATGGTCTTTAAATATTGGCACTTTAGCCAGTGACACATGTTTTCAGAATATTCGCGACTGAGCTCAAACAGGACAATGGAGGATTGAAAATGCATGCTACTGGGCAGGTTCATACTGTATGTCTGATCAGTCTCATGGCCGTCAGGGTCCCTGTCACAAATTCATAAAAGCGCTTCATGAACTTCACCACACGTGTCTCTCACCCCTACATCTCACCAGGTCCCCAGATTCCCATCCAGCTTCTGGCTTCCGCGATGCTTGCTAACATTGTATTTTGGCTTTTATCATTTCTTAGGAACATCGTTCATACTAGATGGCACCGAGTTTCTGGCTTCCAGAAAACAATATCCTTATTGCCCCCTGAAGTGTTATGCGAGATTTTCAAGCACCTCGATAGCCGCGGATTGTCTTCTGTCAAGCTGGTATGCCCGTTTCCCCGTGTTACATGAATCTCAATGCTGATTTTTGCCTAGACTTGCAAGACATTCTACATCACTACACGGTCACGACAATTCTGGTACCAGCTCATTGAGTCATGCGAATCAATGTGCGGAGGGTCCAAAATGAACGAACCCATGGAGAAACTCGCGATTTTGGATCTCGAGCGCTGGGTTGTACGAAGATTACGAGCCTACGAGTCCTGGAACTCGGACACCCCTCCTACCTTTCGCGTCCGACAATTTCAGTGCTCCAACACACATATCAATTTTGCCCAGCTGTTTCCAGGAGGACGGTGGCTCTTGGCGAGTACCCACCATGGGCAGTATTTCATATACGACCTGGATTCCCCTTGCACCAGATCCCAGCTGCTATTCGAGCCAGGCGTATGCGACGAGATTGACGGGACGCTTGATGCGCTCATATTCTTCAGAACATGGGTTAACCCAACACGGGGACCATTATCTTTTCGCGTGGTAGTATGGAGACGCGCAAAATCCGATCCTCATGCGGCCAGGACGCGAATTTATGAAGCAACTCTGGACGGGGAAGGAACGACATTTTTGCCAACAAAAACTCCTCTGTATCAGATGCGCACGTATGGCGATGACAGATCACATATAGCGATCTCAGACAAATACTTGGCAGAGATATGGAATGTCGATAACGCAGAGGGAAATCTCCGCTCTGTTCTTGTTGTTCGATGGTATTTGGCAGGCACTGGTGATTCACGGCGTGAGGTCCGTGCAGACCTTGTGACTACCAAAATCCTGGTACGCTCTATCCCCTCTCTTGCTTCACGACCTCACAACTGACGTTTACAGTATCAAATATATGTGACCTCGAATGACCTCATCACGGTGTCTGGCGATAACTTCATTGAGGTCTACGCCATCTCTCAATTTCAGAACCTCATGCCGCAAGAAAAGCTGCCGCCTTTGCAGCGGTTGCAATTTCCTGACGCCAATGTGAGAAATCTTGTCCGGCCATTCCTGTACCAGGATTCCCTGTGGGCAATTTTTGTTTCTCGCAGCAAGGAAATCCGTGTTGTGCGAATACCCCAAAATGCATCCGATTCTCGTCTAGACACGACCCTTGGCTGTCGCCCTCGGCGTCGCTTCACCGAAATATTCAGTCCAACGGCTACAGTTAGTCTAAGTGATGAGATCATGAACGTCCTAGCATACTCTTGGGATGAGGAGCTAAGTGATTGTCGTTTCTACGCACACCAATGTAAGCCTCCAATTCCTGACTCGGAAGATGACGACTATTGGAACGATTTTACCATCGAGGGGGTTGATGCACCAACGGGTCGTATTTTCTTGTTACATCGCTCTGAGATGTCATATGCTATCCTCGATACAGTATGAATGATATTAACCAGATATATTCGAAAGACGATCACATATGCTAGCCCTCGGAAGTGAAATTCTCAGATCGTTCCGCTACCCGGCGCGGAATTACGCATTCCAGTGACCCTCTGCCCTGAACAGAGGTATATCTGTGTGTTTTGGACGGTGTGGAAACCCACCGAGCTGCGGGATGACGATTCTGACCCCAGAAGGCGAGATTGTGGTGATACAAGTTCGCTACGACCCTCCACCGGAGCCCAACCTCTCATTGTTCGATGCTACATTTGTGCATGGTAAATAACCAGACGCGAGCAGGCATATTCCATAATGTGATCGTAAAACACACCTTGATGAGTGTCAGTGGGCGAAGCGAGATCCGCGTACCGGCGGAAACCCCGTGGTAAGAACTCTGTCTGCGTGGACCTCGGGCTGTTCATACCCAAAACTTACGAGAATGAAACAAAGAAAACCGATAGGAAGTGACGCAGATCCCTCAAGCATATATTCTAGAGCGCCATTTCCATGTTGCCTATATATATTTACACGTCACAGGGATCATGGCCTGAGATCGGTTTTGTGATTACAAGTCTATTTCGATTTTTTTTGCTAGATACGCATACAATAGTTTTGGCTTCTGTTCAACACGTATACAACAATACACTCAATAAATTTCTTGGAAAGATCCACGTAACTCCCACTCAACACCCTAAATACCACTGCGCCCAGCAGCCCTGATAGCACCAGTATTCCCTAACTCAGGTAACCGTCTCTCCGGTGTCGCAGACGAGGGTTGAGGAAGGAACTCGGCACCAACCAACCAAGCAAGATACAACCCCATAATATCATCATTTACCGTCGTCGCCATAGTCCCATCATGCTGCTCCAACAGCTTGGCAGTATTCGAATCATCCAGTTCGGGAGCCTTTGTGCTCGTTGGTAGATCATCCAACACAAAGTGCAAAAGCGGGAAGAGCGCATTATCTTGGGCCTCCATGACGTGTTGTTCGAGTTTACGGCGCCAGACGAGGTATTCGCAAGGTTCGGTAGGGAAGCCATACTTGACAAGAGTTGAGAGCATAGTGTTGAAAGTGGGGAGAGGCCGTGCTTGGATGTGAAGCACGCTAAGGGCAGCATTTTGTAGAGGAGAGACTGCGGCGAGGGACGTGCAGAGCGCGACGTGGTCGACGGGAACCATGTTGATGGTGTTGTTGATGTTGGGGACTAATCCGAGTTGGATGCATCCCTTGACCATACGCCAGACGAAGTCATCAGTGTTAGTCACTAGTCACATCCGGTTAGCATGCACTGTCAAGACATAGAGAGTGGGGAACACTCACCGGCGGTCGTGGAGTCACCAACAACGTATCCGGGGCGGACAATATGACCGTTCAAGCCCCTCTTGCCGGCTTCAAACAACAACTTCTCGGATACCCATTTGGTCTGGCCGTAACCGGTCTTGAGTTGGGTTCTGGCACCCTCAAGATCATCGTTTTCTGGGATTCCCTTGTATGCAGAGCTTCCGTGGGCTATATTCTCAGAGAGGTTGACGTAATACTCGGTATCGATAGCAGAGGTTGAGCTGACGAAGACTAGACACTTGGGCTTGCCCGTAGAAGCCAAATTCACAGCAGTGAGTGTCGCGAGCACGTTTGGTGCCCTCAAGCGCTCGTAAGGGTAAACCCAGTGAACCTAAGGGGATGCATCTTGAACGATATTCAACATTCTAACATTGGTTAAACTTACCAAAGCACCATTATGGAGGATGACATCAGCCTCCGACGCAACCCTATTCCATGTCTTTTGGTCAAGTCCAAACGACTCAAGACCAAGATCACCCGTGACCACTTCAAGCCTTCCCTCCTGCACCCATTTCTCATCCCAAACACCACGATCAGTCGAACCTTCCCTCAATCGAGCGAGCGCCTTCTCCTGATCGGAACCCCTCACCAAACAAACAACCTTCTTAACCCTCCCTTCCCTCAAAAGCAAATCTTTCAACACGAACGCTCCCAAAAACCCGGTTGCACCGGTCAAGAACACAGTAAGCGGTCTATCGTAAAAATCGGAGGGAAGCGAAGGATACGAAGGCTTCAATTTCTCGAGCAAATCAATATAATCTTGACCATACTCGAGAGGCGCCGCCGTCGCCTTCTCCGGAGCCTCAGCCCCCGGTACAGTCAAACCAGTCCCAGCCCCAGGAGTAGGAGTAGGTTTTTGGTATGCCAAACCCAAATCAGCGTTTCGGAGTGATTCGACAGCGGCGACGAGTCCCGCGATAGTAGGTTGCTCGAAGATTAAACCCAAGGGCGCGTTGACGACGAAGACCTTACGTATTTCAAAGATGAGACGAGTGGCGAGGATCGAATGACCACCTAGGTCGAAGAAGCTTTCATCAAGTGGGATAGGGCTAGGTGCGTTTGGAAGAATGCTTGCCCAAATCGCCCGCATCTTATGCTCTGTTGGATTCGTGGTAAGTGAGGATATCGCCACATTCGATGCCTGGGCAGTATCCGGGAATGGAAGAGCGGGCTTGTCGATTTTTCCATTCGGGTTGAGGGGCATACGCTTGAGGGGTACTATGACTATCGAAGATGTCAGAGATCGGTTCAGTTAGAAGGTAAAGAAGCAACGAACTCGTAGGAACACTGTAACTTGGTAATTTAGTCTTGAGATACTCGCGGATATTCTTGATGAGGCGCCTATATCGTTTCATACCAGCCACCAGGCCCCTACCATCCTCATCTTCCGGCGCTTCGCTGGCAAACCCATCCAAACTCGACCCCTCAAGCGGTACGAAATAACTGATGAGAATTTTCTCCTCATCC
This sequence comes from Macrolepiota dolichaula, assembly GCA_003315915.1. NCBI lineage: Eukaryota > Fungi > Basidiomycota > Agaricomycetes > Agaricales > Agaricaceae > Macrolepiota > Macrolepiota dolichaula. The sequence goes on along the minus strand of QFDT01003161.1, from coordinate 4,185 downwards.
TTATCTCTCCTAACCAACGTGACATTCTCGCGCACAAGCGGGTGTTGACTCAAATGCGTATCAATCTCACCCAGCTCAATGCGGAAACCACGGATTTTAACTTGGTCATCGGCACGACCAGTACATTCCACAGTTCCATCAGGCAGATATCTGCCAAGATCACCAGATCGATACATGCGATCGCGTATTCCCTTCCAGTGCAAAGATTCCGGGCCAGCGAGGGAATGAGGCGGGTGGAGGATCGTGTCCAACCGGGGGGGAACGTTATTCGAGAACCAGTTCACCACAAACTTCTCGGCCGTAGCAGCCGGGTCAAGATAACCTTCGGCTAAACCTCCAGATCGTACATAAATTTCGCCAACCTCGCCAACGGCACAAGGAATGTTCCTATCATTCCGATTGACGACAAGTAGCTGGACATCAATCATGCCTTGTCCTGCGGGCATGATGTCCTTTTGGGTAGCGAGGAAGCTTGAGTCTTCAGACAGAGGAGGGATGGCAAAGTAGGATACGGCACGCTGGGTCTCTGTCGTACCGTACATGTTGATGATACGGACGTTCGCGGCAAGCGATTGGAGGCGCAAGCAATCTCGCTTAGTTAGAATGTCACCAACGAAAAATGCGTTTCGAAGAGCCGGAATCTGGCGTGTGGCCTGAGCCGAAAGAAGTTGGCCCATAGCAGGGGTGAGATGTGTCACTGTGACCTGGCTATTGGCCATCCATTCCGCCAGACGTCCAGGAGTGGCAATATCATCAGCGGTCGGTACATGCAACTGAGCTCCGAAAAAGAGAGGGGTGAACACTGAAGAGATAGGTCAGACCCTCCCCAATACGTTACATATAACTTTGAGCTACTAACTGTCGCGTTGGATAGGATCGTGTGCGATCCCGCTGAGCATCGTAAACTTGGACTCCTCACTAAGACCGAACCTCTGTCCCATCCATGGGAAGAAGTGCGTCAGACTGTAGTGGCGGCCCTTGACGCCTTTGGGGATACCAGTGCTTCCACTAGTGAAGGACAGTGTGCCCACACTATCGGGCCCAAGCATGACGTTGGGATCAATATCAGCAAGTTGACGTTGTTTATCCAAAACGTCTACGCCATCAGGGCCAATTCCTCCTTGTAGAGAACCATCAGGTAAGATCTCCAATGCAGGAACTTCGATGCGAATTTTGAGTTCGGAGGAGAGGAAATCGCGAACCGTTGGGCTGATCTGGCCTGCGCCCTTTAACACGACAAGACCACGGGGGTGTGCAACTTGGAGGTATATCGTCTGCCTGCTTGCGGGGTACGCAGGATCTGGATCCTTGTTAGAAGGTTGCTAGACCCACAAACATGACCGATGCGCACCAATAACAGAAAAGGTAGCCCCGGCCTTTAGGACCGCCATGACCGCGACGACGAGATCAACACTCCGATGAGCGTAGACCATGACCACTTCCTCTCTTTGAACGCCCCCCGTTATGAGGTGATGTGCAAGAATGTTTGCAGCGCGTTGAATTTGACCATATGTATAGGTGATAGTCGTTTGTGGCAGGTCAAGTGAGGGCGCAGGTATGCTTTGGATAACACAGGGTCGGTCGGGGTGCGTGCGAGCGTTGTGTGAAAACACGTCGGTGATAGCGCCTTTCCAGCCACACCAATCGAGATCGGCGGTCGGATCGGGGAGGTTGGACTTTTGAGATGGGGTCAACAATGGTACGGACCCAACAGTAGCCAGGGGGTTCAACGAGACTTTTCGAAGAAGGAAGGACAACTGGTCAATGATGGAAGAGATACGCGTCTGGGAGAACAGGAGAGAGTTGTAGAGAATTCGAAGGGAGATGCGAGGGGCTAGGGCAGTTCGTGAAGTAGCAGGAGGCCTGGTGACGAAGATGGTGAGGTCTGAAGTGAGGTTGGTAGATCTAATGAAATTGTCCTTTGGTTCATCAGTCTCGTCGAAAAAGCGGACACGGAATATGGGTGCTTCCAGTCCATCTTCCCCCCTACTCAGAGCGCGCGTCAGCTGCTCAAAAGGAACAGCGTCAGCATCGGCTTCTGTCTCCACTTGTTGTACACGTCGGACAATAGCCCAGAACGGATCAGACGGGTCAACTGCAAGGCGAAGGACGAGGGGGTCGCGAACAGTTGCTGATGAAGACCCAATCACGATATCGGTATCTCCGGTATAACGATGCAGAAGAACGACGAATGCAGCCAGCAGCAGGTGGAAAGCCGAAGGTTGCTGGGCTTGGGTCCCCTCGTCATCGTCATCACTATATTCATTTTCGGTGTAAAGGGCAAGTCTCATGAGACTTGTTGCAGTTTGTCCAGAGAGCTCAGTGACATGAACGGCTTCAATAAGTTTGCTGCCTCCAGTTGGCCGAGGGTAGTCTGTTGGAAGGGAGATAGAAGGGAGGCTTTGTAGTCGAGAAACGACTCTTGCGAGACGCTCAGCCATGGTGGAGATTGAAAGAATGTAAAGGTCAATCTTTGTCGCAATTTCTTCATCGGAGGCCGATGTTTCCGAAGAGGGACAAACCAAAAATATCGTCGACCTGATCAATTATTACATAATTAAAATACATCTCCCCCAGCCCTACCGACGAGAGCTCTTGTTCGAGTATCAATTGAACGTAGTAGCCAGTGGCTTATTCCATTCGAATTTTCACTAGTCACCAAATATATTCTGGTGCAGACCATGAGGTACTTCACCTGCGGGATCTGCGACAGATAACTGAGTCCAGGCCGTCACTCGGTCCGAGTTTGTGGGTGAAAACTAGATATGTCGATAATTTGTGGAAAAATCACAAGTACGAGGTTCTTCCGCGAATCTCTACGATAACCTATTTTCTCGTGTTTTTCATATTATTCCGAGTTCCCTTTCCACCCTTAGTGGTATACTGACCTCGGATCTCGATACGGTCAATCTAAGTTAATCGATGATGTATGATGTAGTGCATGGTGCATGATATGTAGATATCAAGAATATTCATTGAGTATTACCGGACCGTACATTTCTGCGGATACCCGTAACTGCTGACTGTTCACCGAGAAGCAGAACATTTAATCCTAGCCCTGATGGCATGACAACTCACCATCGAATCTCTCCCCTGAACCATGGAGGCCGCTTTGTGGCATGCAGTAAGTCCAATCTTGTATGCTTCGTACGTCGGTGTCGTACGACCAACTCTTCCTACTTCTCAAAGCCGCACCAACTTGAAATCATCAAGACCGACATTCCAAAACTTACTACTCCAGATCAAGTTCTCATAAAAGGTGTGGGTCAATCACAATTCAATTCTACTCGATTGACTCATCTCGATTAGTGACTTACTGCGGTGTTTGTGGCACAGACCACCACCTTGCCGAAGTGGGTCACCAAACAGATAAATGTGGTTCCCGAACCCTGACCAAAGGCACCGCAGGGCGACTTCCTGGGCAAATTCCCTGTGAGTTCAAGCACCCAGAAAAGAATAACCTAAGCCGTTCAAATTTACAAGGATCCATATCTAGCTCATTCCCGGTCATGAAATCGTCGGTATTGTCACTAAAACAGGAGCAGGAGTGACTAACGTAGCCGTTGGTGACCGAGTTGTGATCGATCCAAGCATCCTGGTATAGAATCCCGACCCCACCACCCCGTACCCGCTTCAACTAAAACCATCCCTACTTCCAGGAATGCGGCCATTGCTTCTTCTGTGTACGAGGGCAAAGGATCATGTGCCAAAACTTTGATGGTCTAGGCGTAACACTTCCCGGAGGGTTTGCAGAATACGTCGTCTCGTAAGCACCAAAAAAAAACCCCACAGACCCGCCACACAAACCTTACTGCCTCAATATATATATATACATATATATACAGTCGCAGCCATAAGGTTTTCAAAATCCAGAATCTCACAGACCAAGATGCGACACTGATCGAACCTGCTGCGTGTGCCGTACATGGGGTAGATAAATTGCAGGCTCCCATTGGAGCCGAAGCACTGGTCATCGGCGCCGGTCCCACAGGTGCATTCATTCTCTTGCAGTGAAAACTGGCGCAGAACTAAAGCAATTACCCCTATTACTCCAACAGGTCTTATCTTAGCCCAATTACTAAAGTTAAATGGCGCTGCAAAAGTAGTTATCGCAGCTAATAAGAGCATCAAGACCCAGGTCGCCAAAGACATCGGTGCCGGTGACGTTGTGGTGGAACTAGACCG
>QFDT01003157.1:0-64504 GCA_003315915.1 Macrolepiota dolichaula | reverse complement strand
GGGAATAATGATTTATCCAGGGAGCGATTCACTAATTTTCCTAATACCAACCGGCCGCGTCACTCGAATTCTCAGTCTCTCCTCAATTCTACGGCACCCTCCTTCAGAGAAGCTGGCTCATACTTTCCCTCGTCGGGCAACGATATTTATTCGAACGCCATGATGTCGCCGACGTCGACGCATATGCAGTCCCATGATCCGAGAGTGAGTTTCGAATTTGGCCGGGCGCAGTTGGGCACGGGGCACAAAAATTTTGCCGACCCCTTCAGCAACTCTGTGATGCCATCTCATCAAAGCGCCAGCAAATCTAACTTCTCTCAGCCACAAGGAGGCCACTCTGCGTATCCGCCCACTACCTCCTTCATAAATGGAATGCACTCTCAAACTCCTTACGGTCCTCATGTACCAACCGGTATATCTCAATCGACTTCGAACCCGGCTGGTGCTAGCTCGGGAACTGCCAATTATGGCTCAAGCAAGGATGCCAACAATCAAGAGGAGATATCAACGATCTTTGTAGTCGGTTTCCCTGAGGATATGCAGGTCAGTGCTCATTGTAACTGTTTGATTGATCTTGATATTGATGATGATATCAGGAGCGCGAGTTCCAGAACATGTTTACTTTCTCTCCTGGATTTGAGGCGGCTACGCTCAAGATACCAAACAAAGAATACACGGCTTATGGTGGAATTGCCCCAGTTCGTGGCTTCCAGAACTATAACGGCCCTGCCGATCCTTACAATCTCATGACGATCAATTCGGGCGGTGTTCTTGTTGATGGTGGCCGAGAGGGCGGAATGTCTTCTTGGCCCGCCTCGGCGCCTGGCGAGGATGGCAACCCTCACTTCATGCCTGGTATCGCTCCTCCAAGGAAGCAGATTATCGGCTTTGCCAAGTTTAGGTCCCGTGAGGCAGCACTTGAGGCCCGCGATGTCCTTCAAGGACGCAGGATTGATATCGAGAAGGGTGCTGTCTTGAAAGCCGAGATGGCGAAGAAGAATTTGCATACCAAGCGTGGGGTCGGCCCCTTACCTAACAGCGGCGCCGCTGTCAATGGTAACATGACAATCAATAATCCTCCACCCCCTCCAATCAATCACGCTGGTCCTGCAGGTTTGGGGTTAAATTATGGTCTCAACGGCGTCCTCGGGACTCACCCTGCTTCGCTCGCTGGAGAGAATTTCAACATCCCGCCCACTGAACAATATTTTCCCCGCGAGAGAGAACCGCTGACCTCTATTGGGCGTTTACGATGGGGAGATCCCATGCAGTCTGAGGCTCAGTCTGTTGGCAATGTCAACCTTGGGCATCTCACCAGTCCCACTTCTCGCGAGCGAGACGAGGACGAGCGTCGTCTTGAAGGTACTCTGAATGCTATTGGTTTTGGAATGACTCGCGGTCCACGCGAACGTGCTGCGGAGGAAGAAAAGCGCAAGGAACTCCGACTCAGGGGCAACAATGCCGCAGCGTACGATGCTTTCCATTCTGTACCTGCTACAGTCCCTCCGGGTCTTTCTCGTCAAGCTTCTAACATCAATGGCGCGTCCCTCCTCCCTCCTGAGGCAGACAATGGCCCCGCATCGAGTTTAGGTTCTAGTCCTCATTTGAGTAACGGGTTCGCGATCCCATTCTCCGCCTCTCAGATGACTCATGGCTTCAATCTTGACGAAGTTGTTGGTCCTTGGGATAAGATCAACAAAGCTGTTCCCGCGCGACCAACATCGGGCTCACAGCGGTCTTCATCCCCTTCTCTCCCTGCTTCGGCTACCTCACAGGCTGAGGCACAACTTTCCATGTCACCAAACCACCCGACACCCAAGAATGATGATGTTCATCCGTCATTGCGGCAGTTTGCTTCCGAAGACACTGGTGTCTCCGGTGGGAATGTTATTCAGAGTCCCGAGGGTGTGCAGGCCGATCTCGTCCAGCAGATTGACAGCCTCGCATTGAATACTGTGAACGGGAATACATCCCCTCAGTTACCTTCACCTGCATCTGGCGCCAGCTCAAGCAGTACAAGGAACGCCGTCGATCAGAATCCACCCGTGCGTTCTTCAATATATTACAGATTCATGAACAGGATTTGACAGTCAACATCTAGATCAATACTTTGTACGTAGGCAACCTTCCGACATCACCGCCACCCATTGGCATGCCTCAAGATTATCTCGAAGACTCACTCAGAGAGCTCTTTCGCAACCAGCCCGGCTATCGTCGCTTGTGCTTCCGCCAGAAACACAACGGACCAATGTGTTTTGTCGAGGTATGCTATTTATTGTATCCCCAAACGAATCCTTAATTGACGGATCATCAGTTTGAGGATGTTAACTACGCGACCCGAGCCATGTCTGATCTTCATGGGAATACTCTCAAGGGGTTAGTCAAAGGTGGAGGTATTCGCCTTTCTTATAGCAAGAATCCTCTTGGAGTACGCACACCGACTAGTGCGACCAGCGGTGGCCCCGCTCTGCAGCAACAGCAGCTGCAGAATATGCAGACAGTGCTCGGGGCCGAGGCCGACTTGTCTAACCAGCAACATCGTACCATCCTACGCCGAGATGAGCATAACCAATCAGGAAACACCTACAACAACTTCCTTGCGTCACCCCCTCCTCGTTTTCTACCTCTACAACAAAGCAGTGCTGGCTTTTTCGGACCATCCAGTCCTCCAGCTACTCTCGCCTCTGGCAACTTCATGCGTCCCACTAATGGCGGCTTGAACACCTTCGGTTACAATCTGACGGCCACTAATGGCATCGGTGGTACTTCAATTTCCCCGGCGCCATTCTCCCCTTTTGGATTGAAGGATCAGCACGATACATCGATACCCGAACAGAGCACAGCCTCTGAAGAAGCATTGCATCCTCAGCAGTAAACATTATTCTTATCCACAGCGCTTTTCGACTGCCTGCCATACATTGTAGAGGCTACTAGAGCCGGCAAGTCGAGACAGGCTGGTCTCCGCATCTCTCCGTCGTCACAATCTCCATATCCAAGCAAGCACAAAGCAATAATCTGCACATCGATTTCAACGCATTCCCAATTCACAATTTTTCGCATAAATATATCTATGTACCAGTCTTCGGCTTTCATTGACTCTTGTCTATCTCTGCTCATCTCCTTTTCTCATTGCGTCTTGTTTGATATCATACTTGCTCCTTCGTATTCGTCTGCTTGTATGGACAGGCCTGCCGTCGATAGTGTGCATACGTATTCATCTCTCCACTCCCAATCACATCGTCGAGGTTTTCTCTATCATGGTTGCTTTTTGTACATCTACTGTTGTTTGCCCTTCTTCCATATGCCTTCCGTTAATTTCCCCACATACAACGTCCTTTATCCACAACATTTTCCTTGTTTCTCGATGCTACACTTTTCTCCATATCGCACTATCGCTTATCCTTCATATCAGTTCTTCGACATCTAGCAAACTTCTGGTGGATTCTCATCGGGCCTCCTGTTGTCTCTTCTATATATCCCATTCCAATACATACAATTGCTCCGCAACTGCTCTTATGTATATTACCATATGATCATGTTTAAATGCTATTCGTACCAGCTTTGTCATTGCTCACCCCGCTCTTGTGTGACTTGAAGTGAATGGAAAGTTCGGACCAGAAAATTGGCATACAGCATGGTTAGTACGTCTATTAAAAAGTGCGAGAGAAAATCAGATATTGCGGTGTCGAAAAAGGAAAGATGTGCATCGATGTAAGGAAAAAGAAATAATATAATAAAGCAACGAGCAGAAAGGACACTAGTTATCTCTATCCACGGGCTAAAGTGAACAACGAAAAATATGAAAAACAACATAGCACGGATACAAAAGGAACAAGTGAGGGGAGGGTGTGGTTATAGTTGACACATAAAGTCCATGGACGAGGAAAGCAAAAAAAAAGGGGGGGATGGGAAAGAAAAAGATTCCACAAGCAAGGAAAAGAAATTGACTATGGAATACAATGTACAAATAATATTTTAGCCTGTATCTCCGTCCTTGGTGCCGCTATCTGAAGGTGCGGGTGAGGGGGAAGGTGATGGTGTGGGGGAATGGGAGGGGGAAGGAGAGGATGGTGTTATCGTTTGTGGGGTTGTGTTACTACGTTCGCTCGCGGCCGAGGCAGGTACTGGACCCAAAGAGTTGGTCGTCTGTGGACCCGTTCCAGCACCACTACCAGCACTAGCCAACGCACTCCCAAGTCCGCCAATCCTCACCTTGATCTTTTTTGGTGGGTCATCTCCATTTTTCTGTCGATTTCCAACACCTATCGAATCGACAGCCATAGGACCCATTTTGATCTGCGGTTGTTGTTGCTGTGCTACCGAACCAGCAGCAGTCTGCTGTTTCTTCGGCTTGGTCAAACGCGAAAGCAACTCGTCATCATCATCATCCCCATCCGCTCTCCTCCTCTTTTCACCTAATCGCATTGGTGGTGGCGAGAGTCTCGGTACTGGAGATTCGGGTCTTGGTCCAGGCCCAGGTGTAGGTGTCCTCCCACGAACAAGAGCCTCAAGCATCGTGTCTTCGAGATCTTCCTCTTCTTCCTCCTTTGGCACGCGCCTTGGTGGACCTCCAGCCAGACCGGCGGTATTAGGTATAGGACTTGGCGCAAGTTTGGGACTCGACCCGGTACTATCAGCGGCAGCACCATCCTGTGGTGTTGATTTCAAGTCTACACCCTCCTCTTCCTCATCCTCACCATAATCTACTAGGGACCGCAATGCGGGCGTTTTGAGAGGTGGCCTATGCCCCCTCCCCCCGAGTCCTCCTCTCCGTTTACGTTTCAGTGAGTTGATATTTGGGTTAGCGTTCAGTATCTTCCCTGGGGACAGTATGCCACCTGGTGTGGGAGCGGCAGCACTTTGTCGGGCTTGTTGGGAAATGGAGGGGAGGATGATGTCATCTTCGTCATCGTCGGTGTTGAAGTAGTCTTCCTCTTCTGCTTCGGGGAAACGGTTGTGACCTGGTCTGGGACGGGTATCGACGGGTCTAAAAGAGTTTTCAGGTGAGTAACAGGGTCCGTAAGAAGAGATAAGGATGATACGTACTTTTCTGGTTCGGTTTCCTTTGGTGGTGGTTCATTATTCATCTCATACCTACGTATGAGTAGTTCGAACCTCTGCCCGCCCAGTGGTGTCTCCGCGAGTTTGCGAATATCCTTCTCGTGCCTCGTCATGCAAAACTTGATCAACTCTTTCATATTATCCTATTAATCAAGTGCGCACTGATGAGTTTTATGGGACAATGAACGTGAACAAAAATACACATACCCGACGCATACTCTCAAAATACTCCTGACACGAACAACTGAGCAGGTTATCTCTCCTCGACTCTTGCAGCGTCAGATCCAGAATCGGCTTGAGCACGTCGTATTTCATGACTAGCCCATGCATATGAGTATTATTCTGTTTGAGGAGGAGCCGGAAAATCCGGAATGAAGCTATACAAGTGAATCAGAATTAATTAAAGACAAGACGCTTTCGCGGGAGAAGATGCGATGACGCACCGTGTCGGAGGTGCTTGTCCTTTGCCCTCAGTAACGTTGCCACACGAGACAAGATATTATTCGATGACAGTACATAGAAGTTACTCCGGAAGTGGTGTTGTTGGATGAAATTGTAGAGGAGATCGCACAGGTAAACATAGCGGTTGGACTGTTCCCTAGACAACAATAGTACATCCTCTAATAGATCAAGGTCAGGTGGCAGGGTCAAGTGAACAATGAGGAGACAAAGCGGACCTTTACAGTTTTTCCACTCTTGTAACTCCAATAAAGGTTTGAACACAATGTGTACACAATCCTTATAAAAGTACTCCAAGAACCGCTCTGTCCCAGCATCGTCCTTCCTTGCGGGTATCTTAGCCGCAGCAACAGCCTATGTACCCAGGTCAGTGAATATATAGTTACCAATAAGAAAACCACTGAAATAACGCACATGGGATGCTTCACCAATAGCCCCGGGCGCATCTCCACTGGGCGTGTCCATCCACACCTTCAACGCGTCCCCAACAAGACTCTGTACCGCCAAATCCTTACTCCTACCCATGATCCTACACACCATCTCCAACAGCGTCTCAGCCTTCTCCGCACCCCTCTTCCCCGCCGCCCTCTCCTTCTCAATCGCCATTACCTGTTTCAACACATGTCCCCTCACGCCATTCAAATCATGATCCAATAACGCGCTCAACACCTCCCCACCAGCAGAGATCATCTGCTTGTTCGTATCAAGCGATTCAGGGAGGTTCATAGCCCATTGGACTGCGAAAAGAATACCCCTGTCGACAAGGATACGGAAGAGCGCCATACGCGCAGGTAGCTGCACGTTTTTACCCATGATGCAGAGTTGTTGGATGAGAAGGACGACTTCACGGCGTTGATTAATTTCAATATCGGTGAGGTTGTCGGGCGGAGCAAAGCTATATGCGCCTGCGCGTGAGTTTTGGGCAATTGGGGACGTGCTAGCGGTCGGTGTTCCTGTACGTCCATTTACAACTAAGGTTCCGTTCATTGGGAGCCTTGCTGGTGGACTTGTGTTTGAAGAAGGCGTTGTTGACGCGGAAAGTTGTGCCACTGCCAGGGGACTTGCTGCTGCAGAAGTTGGGATTGGTTTTAGAATGTCCACGTCCATGCTATCATCCTCCTTTTTCACGGTTACTCCGTCACCATTCAAAGAAGCTGCGGTGATCCCAGTCCCTTCTTCCTGATCTGCAGCAGGCAGACTGATAACTACAGGTCCGTGCATCCTCTGCATCTGTTGTATTTGTTGCTGTTGCTGGAGCATTTGAAGCTGCATTTGGTACCGCTGCGCGCCACCCGTGAGTACCTCCTCATCCACAAACAATCGCACTATCTCTTTCAGGAACATCTGATCCTGTTGGATGTGTGATATGATGTCGATTTGGTTGAAGATTATACACGAGTTGAGGACGTTGAAGGTCGAGTCATCGAGTGCACGGGCAAGGACGACGTCCTTAAGAAATTGTAGGCGGTATGTGTGGTGGACCTTCCGTTGTATTACAGGATCGGAAATAGGGATGGGTTGGTGAAATTGGGTAGCTTGTTTGAGAAAGTCACGGTAGTTTGCTTTGTGAGAGGGGAAGTCGGGGTCATCTAGAAGGGGTGAAATGGTTATCTCTAGAGGTCGTGCATTGTAAGGAGGGCGTACATTCTAGCATGCCGACGACGCCGTAAAAAAGATCGTCTTCAAGTATGTGTTCGTACAACGTATGGTCATTAAGCATTACTAAAAGACATAATTATTAGCAGGCTCGGTTATATGATAAGATCAATGAAACATACGGATAGTCTGCATGAGGCTACATAGTGCATGGAGGTTCTCCAAACTCTCGAGGTCCTCGGCGGTATTCAGAACCTCAGTCAAAGATTTGATGTATTCCTGAATATACCCAGCACGAGCACGGATAAGGAAAGAAAGGGGCAGCACATATTAACATTAGCATCACATTTGTCACGAAAGCATACATTTCATAAAACAGGGGGGAACGTGAAACGAATGTATTGATGGCAGGTGGTACATGAGGGACAAACATGTGTGTTGTGCAGACATAGCCAAGGAATCGATGATCTGTAGTATGACTCACCTCCTGCTGTATGTATTCGCATATTCGTTCTTTGACTGGTGGGGTGCGGGCGAGGGCTTTTATCGCCCGTTCTATTTCGCCAATGATACCAAGCTGCGGAGGCGGAAGATGGCCGGAACGAATGATGCCAGCGGTGGTAATGGAGCCGTCGGATCCGAGGATAGGCGATGACGAGAGACCGTTAGTCTCTTCTAGAAGCGGATTTAGCATACACAGAGTATGATGAATGGAGTACGCACCGACGTTATTCATGTGTTGTTGAACTTCTGTTATGAAGTTCCAGACTTCAGAGCATCCCTCAGGTTCCTGGAAACTCAGTGCATAGTCAACGCCGTCTGGTTCAGTCCATACGATAAGCGTATCTGTGCAGGTATATATGTTAGTGAATTGTGAGAGGTTCATGAATTCGGGGCCGAAGAAGTTGAGAGGAGACACGCTGGTATGCGTCCAGAGGTTGGACGATATGTGGCAATGGGAAGAAAGGTTGAATTATACATACCCTGCTGCCGCTGGTAGACATCGTTGGAACGGATGACTGTTCGTAGAATGACATCGCTAAAGTCCCTTTCGGCACGAGCAATGAGGAGAGCCTCTCCTGTCTCCTCCTGGAACTGACCAAAGCAGAACGCAGTCCCCTGATCCACCCACCGCGAACCTATTAGCTCATAGACCTGGGCAATGAGAGAGCGAATGAGCACGAAAGACGGACGCGAATGGTGCAGTGAAGTACACGAGAGGCGGAAAGAGTAAACGAACCTTGACGCGCTTCATTTGGTCGCCCTCCTGCACCCATTCCACTGCATCCTCTGCCCCGGTGACCCCCTCCTCAATGGATATAGTGCCAGGCGCATGTTCCACGAGCTCGATAGTGCCGTTGACCGGCCCGAGCGTAGATTCTGTGCTCTCGGCCTTGACTTGCTGCTGATCCACGCCGATGCTTTCGGGCTGCTTTGACTGAGAGCCGAGTGGAGGGGTAAGATGCGTGGCAGTATCTAGTGGGGTGGGGGTGTCCTGAACATTGTCCTGAGTAATTCCAGATTGCGATTGTTGTTGGCCGGACGAAGGAGAGAGGACGGAGGAGGATGATTGGGGTGGGGGGGAGGGTCGTGCGATATGGTCTGTGATAGGTGCTGGTGTGGATGAAAGGGGGACAGAGTTGTCGGTATGTGGATGCTGCAGGGCAGCAGACGTACTCATGAGGATGAGTTAAGAGAGAAGAGTTAGCGCTCCGCACAACGATCAACGAAAAATGAACGTAAACGTCCAGAACACAAGACGATGTCACACCACATCCCCTGTCACACAATCCATAGACACCCACAATCTCATACACCAATCCGGTGCATTCGAAGAAATGCATCGTCGTAGAAACAATATGATTCCGTTCCGATACCTATGTGTTCATATTATTTTCTGTGGACCCAGCTTTGGCAAAGACAGGCCGGCTTCTTCTCCCGTGTTACACTACTTCGAGAAGTCCGCTGTCCGATGAAAAATGAAGAGCCTCAGAAGCGCCAGAATGTCAAAAGGACATAATTTATAAGCCAGGTAAGCGTTGTCTACGCGAGGTAGATTTGAGCCGTCTATCCATGATCTCGATCACCGTTGTTCCCCTTTACAGGATGTACTACGTTTATAATGGACCATCAAGTACATAAGGGCCAGTTGTGATCCAGAATCCATCCCCAAGGAAAGCCCTGATGTCATGTTGATGCTTACCGTGCATATCAATGTCAATGGTTTGTCCATGATCATATCGTGTGCACCGTATGGAGAACAAGGAGACGTGATGATACATCTTTAATGACTATCTCAAGAAAGTCGATAGATTCCACGTCGCTGCACTGCACGGCACTACAGTCGAAAGGCCGCAGCCCGTATCCGTATTCTGTAAAACCAAAAAAAAATAGACATGAGATCGTGGAGACGGCACTTGCGCGTCACACGTCACGGATCGGATAGAACCGAAGGATGATGTAAGCGAGGGAGAAAAGTTTAGACTTGCATTTCCAACTCGCGTCTTCCATCGAGAATGTCAGAAACAAAGTCGAGGAACGTACTGGCAATTGCTGCTGCCACTCTGGCAACTGGTGTCCTTGCCTATGTCGTGTACTTCGACTACAAGCGCAGGAACGATACCCAGTTTCGCAGGAAGCTCCGTGCGTATTCATTCTCGGTAATAGTGATACATAGAGCTCACCACGCGGTTTTCTACAGGCAAGGAGAAGAAGCGGATTGACAAAACTGTGGCTCAGGAGCAGACCTCGTCAGCTTCTTCCTCTGGCCCAACACTCTCGTCCAATGTCACCTCAGAAATGCTGCGTACAGCATTGGAGCAGGTCAAACGAGAGGAACCTCCGATTAGCACCGAGGAAAAAGAGGCCTATTTCATGACCCAGGTCGGCATGGGTGAGCAACTTGCCACTCAAGGTGCGTCATCCTGTTTTTTTTTGTTGTCACTCCTGTCAAGACGCTCAACATGTCACGTACCTAGGACCTACCTTCTACCTCCCCGCTGCCATTGCATTCTACAAGGCGCTCCGTGTCTACCCTTCGCCCGTAGAACTCATTGTCATCTACCAGAAGACTGTTCCCGAGCCCCTCTTCAAGGTTTGTCTTCCTTCTCCTTTTCTATATATACCACAGCTAACATGTGGCTATAGCTCATCATCGAGCTAACTAATTTGGATGTAAGTGAGCCCTCCTCCCCCAAGTCTCGGCCCGTAGAGGAATCAGAGGAGGAGGAAGAATCTGGTGAAGCCAGCCCAACACGAAGTGGACCGCCATCAGAAACGTCCTCACACGAGTGGGATAAGCTCACGGATTCTGACCCTGTTTCATGAGCACCAAAAAATTTCACATTGGGAATGGATTTGACAAAAGGGTTGTGTACACAAGAACATGAACATTTACATACGAACAGCCCCAACCTCTCTCTATCCCTCTACTCTTCCTGCTTGAACCCAATCCACCCTACCCTCTTCTACATCATTTTTCTTGCATATACCACGTTCTAATATACATCTCTTTTCGCATGCATCTCTGTCAATTTAGGTTGCCGCTCGAGCTTCTGGTGAGTAGATGGGATCTTTTCCATGACGCGATAGCTGAGCTCGGCGCACAGGATACTATGACCACTTCCCACCCAAGTCAATGAACGTGGAAACCAAGCCAAGCAAGAATGGCCGCAGAGTTCTTCTTGTCACCAAAGACGTTGCAGCTGGCGAAACCATTTACAAAGTACTCCTTTAACTATCCAGCATTTCCGCCCCAGTCTGACACTCCCCGCAGGAATTTCCCGTCGTAGCAGTCCTTGACGCTGACCTCGAATCATCAGGCAGATACTGCTCACACTGCTTCGGTTCAATCCCTCAACCCGCTCCCCCCTCTACCTGGCAACTCCCTGAAGACGCCAATCCGCTCGGCAGCACATACTGCTCCGAACAATGCTACACCCTAAGCAAAGCGCAATCTACATCTCTCCTTTTCACCCAAGAACCTCCTCTTCCAGCAGAACTCGCACCCCAAAATAGTCCCGCCCTTGATACTGAGGGCCGTAAAGCCGCCCAGGACAAATTCGTCGAGTACATCAAGAAGGAGAAACGTGCAGCGCCTCTGCTCGTTGCGCGATTCATCGCAAGACAGGTCGCTCTTGAGACGGCTAAACTGGCTGGGAAGAGCTCTACTACGAAGAAGGATACTGAGGGTGAGTTTGCGTTTACGGATGCGGATGAAGGGGATTATTTGCTTGCGGATCATATGGAGAGGTTGCGGTTCTTGGAGGTCAAGCCGAATTCGGAGGAGTTGCCGTTAGTTGCGGCCGTGTTGGAGAAGACGTTGCCTGGGCTTGAGCAGTTTGTGACGGATGAGAGGCACGCTATGTTGGTTGGAAAGATGCTGTATAATATGATTGGTGTCGGGAGTCGGGATGATAAGGTTTGTTATCATGAATCTCACTTTTCACCACAACGACATAACTTATTATCGTTGGTTAACAGCCTGAATCGACCGCTCGCCCTGAAGACATCGAAAAAACCCGCACACCTGTCGGCACCCAAAATCAAATAGGCTCTGCACTATATACTCTCTCCTCATATGCCAACCACTCCTGCGCACCAAGTGCCAGACTCTCATTCCCAAAGGGCACAACCGAACTCCACGTCGTCGCAACCAAAGACCTCAAAAAGGGCGACGAAGTATCCGTCGCATACGTCGACGTCACTCAACGCTCAGCTGCTGCTGAAGGTGAGGGTGAAGGTGAGAGTGTTGCCGATGCGAGAAGGCGTAGGCGCGTCGAACTCGCGCGTGGATGGCGCTTTGCATGTCCCTGTGCAAGGTGCGAGGAGGATGGCAAAGAGTTGACGAACGAACAAAAGGGTGAGGAAGGTGTCGAGGATGGAAAGGATGAGAGTAAGATGGAGGATGGTGCGAGAAGGTTTGAGGAGGATGCTCAGCAGCCTCTTAATGCGGCGCAGGATGATATCGAGTAGATCTCCAAAAGTGCTTTTTGGATCATATAATTTCTTCTTGCCTCTCTTTTCACGATCACTCATAGACGCAGTTTTTGATTATGGACAACTTATTAATGTTCGTAGTAATGCAAAGCACGAATAGTAACGTAGTTTGCATGCCTATCTCCTGAGAGTGATATGGACTGAAAGCACCCTGTCGAGGAATGAGGGAGTATAACTGCAGTGTGTTTGCCTACATACACAGCGCGTACATGCTAAAGACACTGAAAAAAAAGAACACTACACACAGGCACGAGGCTAGCACATGAAAAGTTGGAACATGTTAGGTACCTAGAACATACATACACGACAAATTCGATTACCGAAAAGAAAGGAAATTACATGCAAAAGCTACATATGCGATGACAACTTCGACCACATTGCGGAACAAGGATAGCGCGAATAAAGACAGTAAAGTATCAAACAAAAAAAGAGATATAAAGAACATATTTTCATCTGGTTTTTCTGGGATTAATCGAGTCCTGGGATTTCTTCGTTGGCGTGCTTATGTGATACATGAGGGATGAGCGTGGTGGGTTGAGCGTAATGGTAGATGAGGGGGCTGAGGGTAGAATAAAGATGGGACTTGCACATGAATGAAGAAAAGAAAACTGGTATATCACTGCGATGTAATGCAAATTTGCTGCTCCAATGCTGCGGTATTGACGATCTCAGAATTCGAAACCGCTCATGATGCGAGGCTCCTCCACATGCCTTCCGCAGGCACTTGCGCCCTCGCCTGTAAGATCCTCAGGGCATGTTTCCTCGCCCTCTCACCAGACTCCACGCTCTGCGCCAGCGGTGCCCCGGTGCCCCATCCTTCCTCGTCACCTTCATCTTCTTCGGCGACGAAGTCCAGGTTCCCGGGATCTATATATTTGGTCCGATCTCGTTCTGCATAGGTGGCTTTCCTAGCCGCAGAAGCCGACATTCTTTTCGGGCGCATGGTGTTAACAGTCGGTGCCGTGGATGCTACTTGCTGGCGTTCAGTCACAGATGTCTTTGGTTGATACGACGCCAGTGAGAGAACCTCGCGTGGTCGTATCGAGGAGACGATGTTGACAGGTAGGGATCCAGGAATGCCATATCGGCTATGATAATGGTACTCTTCTGCGTTATCTGAATGGTTCAGGGCAACGTCAAGTTACAAGTCAATATAATTGAATGGGGTAGCGCACCTTCTGAGTCACTGTCCGATTCCGAGGTTGGCCGAGGACTCGAATCAGTTGTATCCTCGCTGGTTTCCTGGTCGGTTGTGTCATCCCTCTCCTCATTTGATGAATGGGGAAGTGACTGCATGATGTTGGAGTATTTATCATTGTTAAGGGACCGGGCGGACCGCATTTGCGAAGGCACGGGAAGCGAGGCCGGGCGCAAGGCTGAGAAAGATGCTGGTAGGCCAGCGACAAACTGAGGCCGTGCCTTTCTTCCTGCCCTCGGGGGGATGCTGGGTTGTTCAAGTAGGGGTAACGAGGCTTGAATTTCTGAGGGTCGTCCCTCGCCTTCAATGCTATCATCGAGAGGGAACATCATTTCTACGAATGATGTCAGTTCTTTCTTACTACACTTCTTTATGATCACACTGACCTTCTGGTTTATTCAACTTCTGGGCCTTCCTGGCAATAATCTCCTTGGAATCCTTGCCTGCTGGTTGGACATTGAAATGAACATGCTTGGCCTTGTTTCTCGTCTCCTTCTCCTCTTTTTCCTTCTTTTTCTCTTTCTCTCTCCTACCCTCGTTCTCATTTTCGCTCTCCTTTTCCTTTCCCTTTTCTGTAGAATTTTCGTCGACACAAGCACCACCGCCGGCGACCTCAGAGCTCTGATTGTTACCATTCACAGGAGGCACCGATGGTCCGGGCATACCCATCGCCTCATCGTGAACCAGGCCTTCTTCTTGCTCCCTTTCTTTCCGATGTTTGGCCATCTCCTCCTCGATATTCAGGAAATATCGATGGCTCGCGGCAGTATTGATGGTATCGTCAACATTCCGCCGGAATTGGAGGACACTTGTCGCCTCACGCTCACCGGCCGAGGCTTGAACGAGGGTTGGGGAATCCGACTGTATAGAACCCGAACGCCCGGAAGTATTCGAGGCGATCGATCTCTGGTTATTTCTGTCTGCCATGGCCTGGTGAATATTTGTATGTGCAAGAGATGCCGAAAGCGCTGAAACCCTGAGTGGTGGTGGTGGTGTAGATCGCGCCGGTGGTGTTACAGATACGGGCACAAAGTCACGTATGGCAACCGGTGCCCTCTGGCCATTGTTCCGGAGATCACTAGTCCTCGTGGTCGACGACCAAGGAACGACTGGCGGGGGCACATGAGGCCGGCCTTGTTGAGCCTTCTCCAGGCCGTCTCGGAATTTAAGCCAGAGTCGCTCGACTTCCAGTTTCAATTCAGTTTCCCGAGCTTGGACTTCTGCGGCTTTGGCCCTCACGATTGCTGCCAATTCTTCATCGGCAGCTGCACGTAGAGATTGCGATTTGCCTTCTGCCACAGAAACCAGATGGAGAAAGGCTGGATGCGATGGAGTGAAAGGCGGGGGTCGGAATAATGAAGGAAGGCGGTTAAGATATGACGCAGGGATGGCAGGGATTGGGGTTGATGACGCTGTTGAGTCAGGCGATATCCGTGCCGTAGGTGATACCGGCGCTTCGACTACATGAGGTAGAACGAGCGAATATATGCCAGAGAATTCGTCGGAAGATTGAGTCTCCGTGATGGCGTCGTCACTCTGATTACACGCATTCGTATCAGCCCTGCTTCTTCGTAGACGAAGGCCGTGCAACATGCAGCAAGGAAGACGCTCATGTCTGTGATTAAACAGCGAGCAGATTCTTTGATGCATGCTGAACATCAGAATCAATGACTCACCAGACAATCCTTGTAGACCTCGATCCAACCATTCGGACTCTTCAAGATCTCCTGTTCTACATAGTCATCGCTGGGGAGCAGCGGCAGGTCACTTGCTTCTACTTCCAAGGAAATCAGTTGGTGCACACGGTAAACAGGGAGATCGCATATGAGGCATGTTAATGTCGTGTATCGAGAGCTTTTGTTTGTCCCGGGTATGGTTATGCCCCGCGATTTAACTCTGAGGGTTAATTGTGGGTGTGCCTAGAGTTTTCCATGAGCATCCACATCGGTGCGTTCTATCAAGTACTACATACAACGAGGATCCCGTCATCTGCTACATGGATTTTTGAGAATGCAGCGTCATCTGAGGACTCCGGTGGCGCGTCCTGTGTTGGGGTTATTCTGAGTCGCACGTTGAGGCACTTGCAGGCGAAGGCCTGGGAATGATTGTCGACGGCGGTGAACGCCATCGAGCGGATTGGTGGTTGGATCTGGGGACAAAAATCGAAAAATGGAGGAAAGTGGTGAGGTCCAAGATCGCCCGTGTTGTCGACGGAGGCGGCAGTTCCGATTCGGATAGCCGGACCTGAAGAGTTGACGGATATTGTTTGTGAAGCGTGGGGTGCAATGTGGCAAGGCACGTACTATGTATTTGAAATGAAGATGGTGGTAGAGTAGTAAGAGTAGCTAGTACAGGGGGTGGGATGGAGACGTGTGTATTGTACAGCTTAGAGTTCCTTCCCCGAACTACGTAACGCTCAGCTTCCAGTCCGATTCCCACAATCCACATCCACCTATCAATCTCCGTGGAGTCTCAATTCCTCCATATCACTTGTCCTTTTTCGACTCTGACGACTTCGCCGCATCAACATCCGTGGCCATCACCTGTCCGTACTCGTTCACCCGCTTGGGATCAATTCGGTAGATCCATCGCTATGAGTGTCCATAAATCAGTATTTCCTTTACGTTTCCGGAGCTCATCTTTGTCCCACCTGATACAAGAAGATGAGGAAAACCACGTCGTCCCTGTCGTCTCTCGTCAGCACCGCCTCGTCACCAACTCGGGATATTATCTTACCGGAAACACGCCAGACGATGCAAAAAAGGCATTTTTATGCAAAATCTGCACAAATGTCAGTATGGATCAATTACGCTGACGAATATTATTTACGCAAAGAAATCATCAACCACCGTTGATAGTGTCTTATATATCATTGCCTTCATAGGCATATGAGCCACACTCTATCGGGTCCATTAGTACTCGACCCCATGTGATAAGAAAGGCTAAGAAGAACCTTGAGCTTGTAGTTGATGATCAGCTGAGGGACGAGTTGCGCCTGTGGGGAGATATATCAGCACATGTGCTCCACCATCTGGTCCTAATGAGAAAACGTACAAAACCGAACATATAGACAAAGGAAGTGAGTGTTGAGATCACGAAGCTGTACCATCCCTTATGGGACTCGTACACCAAAGAATATCCACTATATGCGATCAATGTCGGAATGGCCACATATGACACATAGCGGAACGCCAGTTTGTCGTATCTGTGATTCCCAGTGGTTAGGTAGATCAAAGCATAGCTGCCAACAGACTCACTCTTGGGTTTTCTTTTCATCTTCGCTCAGGACGTGTTTATCTAGAACTTGTTCAATTTGATAGACACTGCCCCAATCATTCTTCTCACCTTTGATATCGAGCTTGTATGGCAGGAGGGAACCCGCAGGTGCTGGTACCACCTTGATATCAACGGCCTTAGTAATCTAAAATCACCACAGATTAGCTTTCTTCTCGACCTCAGACTAAAATACAAACTGACCTTCCACGCTTCAATAATAACACCAACACCAGAGCCCATGAGGATCATCCAGCTCGTATTCTCATTGTTGTCAATCAAGTATAACAACACAACGATTTGCACAAATACGTTGGTAACAATCTGCTGAAAATAAACATTCGACTTTGGACTGACAAGAATATACACACCGTCCTGTGACAAAAATAAGTAACAATCCCGAACACCAAGGGCAGGAGATGACCGAACAACACATACCTAACTGAAACACCGGTCATTTCCTTCTTTTGTCGCCAGTGAGAGACGTCCGACTTGAACGCCAACATCTCGAATCTATTGATGAGCGTGACTCGCGCGTCAAACCATGCCAAATACGATTGAATGGGCGTTACTCACACAACATGGAGAACACTAACGAGGCCTGTGAGCCCGAGGAACCACGGATTTGTCTCCAACAACATCCGTTTGATCTCATCTAGCTCCGAAGCCGCTGTTGCACCCTGTTGCTTGGCAGCTTCATTAAACCCAGCAGTCATGGATGCGAAAATCTGGAACTTGAAGAAAGTCATTGGTTGGAAAGTGATTTCAAGCGGCAGGGTGAACGTCGTATGGTTAACTTCCACGTAGTGCGAGCGTAGGTACCAGAATTCATTCGGGAAGATGATGGGTTTGTAAAAGCCCTTGGTTCCTGTTTCATCGCGCTCGTTATAGACTAGATGAACGTCTATAGCAACAACAATGAGCGATGAACGACTCATAAATTACATACACCTACGTTCCCTCAGTGGAGGAGCCATATTCGTGTACGGTATCTTAGTGTTATCGGAGATTAAAGCCAAAGTGATATTCTGTGGGATATCAGGGATGTTGACGCTTCAGCCATAGTTGATCAAGTAGCGGCAGTAGAATGTCACCTTGTGCCAGTGCGGAACAATTGTGTCTGCCTGGTATGACTTAGCACAATTCGAACCTTTACTATCGATTGGAATCGCTTACCTCCAAAGTCTCTCCTTCGTCTCCTTCCTCCTCACCGGCGGAGAGCAGGTTTTTCTCTTTCCTGACCTTAGCCTTGACCATATACGGGGTTAATACTATGATGGGTAATTTCAGGAAGGTGTTATTAGCAATAAAGCGCGAAGCCACGCACGCTTTCGGACGTGATGGATGTCAACCGGGTTGAACTTGGCATTATGAGGATCCGGGTTCGCTCCATTTCGCGCTATGAAGATATCCGCCCACAACGAACCATTCCTCAGCACGTACTAAGGGTCCAGCACATCAACGATAAAACAGAGTCCACAAATTGTCACGACATACCTCGGGGAAGTTGACATCGTAGTTTACGACGCGAGAGTCGGTAAAATCCCCATAAGTGATATTATCCCAAACGAAATGTGGCAGCCCAGCTTCCTTGTCCCTTCGGTATGAGGGAGTTCCCTTGGAGAACACGTCACCCCGTGGTGAAGTGGATAGGTGTACATGGATATCGAGGGATTGACCAAGCGGCCATGAAGGAAGAACTTCGACTGGTGGCCATAACCATGGGTTTGACTCCGGTGTATTCCCATTTGCGTCGGCGACAGGGGACTGTTTACTGGGCGTAACAGTTGGAGCAGGGGGTGTAGAGGTGAAGAATTTGCCAACTATCGAGCATGGAAATCAGTTCAGTTTTGTGGAAGTGTAAATGAGTTACATACTCAGCTGCGATACAGTATAGGCGATGATAAGTTGCTAAATAAACCATTATTAACCTTTAGATATCTTATGCCTTTCCCCTCAAGGAGTATCTGGACCTCAGGCTCCAGAGTACCAAGAGTAAGAAAAGCCACCTGGACACATACCTGAATAATCTTGAAAACTGAACTGAGAGTGGAGGGTTGTTCTTGTGCCCCTCCTCCCTGAGCACCTTGCGCCTGTGGTTCAGGCATGTTGTCCTTGGCGGAAATTCCAAATAATGTGAGGAGCTTGTGCTTGTCGCCTTGACCGTTGGTGTCCTTACTCTGTTCAGGGTAATCGAATATTTTGGGGATGTTTGATGCCATCAATCGAGGAGAGTGAAAATGGAAGGTTGGTCGCACACTACATTTGCTCACTCCACTGCAGACTGCAGTCGTTCCCCCTCCCCTAATTCTCTCGGCCCGCAATTTTATTGTTATCTGCCTCTGGTCTCGCTTCAAGGATATTGGAGCGGTGCTACGTTTTGCCGCCAAACGACGGTCTTTCTATAATTTTATGATAAGGCATAGGCGGCAGAGCGCCTCAACGTGGACGGCACCAATAGCAAAACTCAACAGCTCTTCCGCTATTACTTCACAACTCCAACCTGAATCCTGTGGTTGTGGTCGGTGGTCACACGAGATTTGAATTGACCGTAATATGACTGTCAATTGGGAATTCTATGTGCTTAGGACTCAACATCATTGATAAAATATGAACTCTAGATGTCAACCAGAGGGTCGGTCATAGGGTCGAAGACAAAGGACACCGAAGCATCCGATGCACATAAACATCCCAATATCAATATTGGGACGTACTTGCTACTTAGGGGAAGTCCTTACCAATCGCGCTGGAAAGTCAACCGCAAAATCACACACTACGCCATAGATGGAACTGAGGTAGCCTTACCCCTTCGACCGTAGTCTTGTCAGGGACTGGGAATCGTCGAGCTTAGATGTCGTGCCAGAACTCTAGAGTATGAATTCGAGAATTGCACACCCTCAGCCCAATATCGTTAGCATTACTCAACTCATACTGGGGTTGGGGTTTCCTCGAATATAAAGGAGATTAAAAATGCCAAGTCTCTTGGGGTAGATATATTTTGACGAAGGGTTTGATGTTATCATGGTAACCTCTCGGAGACCCTCGGAAGCTCCAGCAAACGGGTCGATTGCCTGACACGTTGCGTCCCGAGCGTGACTGGAGGAAAATAAGTGATGGTGAGATGCGGCATAACGGATGAAAGTTCTGAATCGACAGTGAACTTGAAATTCTTGAAATTTCGAGCGCTTGAGCGGTTGAAAATCGAACATCAACACCTGACCCATTCGATTTATTGAGGGACTCGTGTACCTGACCTGGCATTGTTGGGTCGGACCATCTGGTTGCTCTCTTCAGCATGTCTCTTCATGGATCGACCAGGGTTGGAACTCAACCTGACAATCGTGGTAATGCATTGAAAAAACGGTTTTTAGGTGAGTTCGTCAACGTCAGCTCATCAATCATGAATGAGCAATTTTTTCGTGTTCTTATCTAACAGCAGTGGTACACCAGAGCTGATGAAACACTTTAAATTGTTCAGGACTATTTTTGCGCTTCGAAGGCGTTATCGAGTCAAGATACTTGGCCAGACCCACTCCCCTAACCGGAAAAGGTCGAGGTAGACTCTTACTCGAATTAGTGTTCGGCTTGACAGGTGCGTGATTTCAGAGTCACACAATCACAAATATCGGCTCTAGGGACCTGGAAGTCCGTACCCCCAAATTCATGTCCGCACAGCCTATCTTTACGTGCAACATCTAAATGTATCATCGTGAGATGAGGTCCATCACCCCGTCTTCTCAGTGGATCGCAGGCAGTAGGTGGCCTGTGTTGATGATAGATTCCTGTTAAGCCCCAAACGGCTCATAAAGTTGACAAACACGGCCGACTGGCAGTGTGGGGAACATTGACCCAGTGCCAGCGCATGAGGGCAAAATGATAAGGCGCTAAAATGAATACGGCTACACCTGCCAGAAGTAGTGCAATCTAGTCACCCCTGTGCCACAGACCTGGACATAATGAGCGCAACAACTTTTGGGAAGCTGGGGGTATTTTCTCCGGCAGAAACCCTTCACGACACTATTAGATTGCCAATGGTTGCTGGAGCAGCTGTTGTCAACATAGGCGTCTAAAGGGGGAGGGCTGACAACAAACAGGGTGATGATGGAACATTCCGTGGAATGCACACGTGATCGACGACGCAACCCTTTGCCCTAGGTCGAAAACTTCACGTGACACTGAACCCTCTGCCCAAGTTCCTTTAATTTAGGTTGGGGTTTATTGCAGGTTTCTGCCCCATCACTCCCCACTTCTGTCTATCAGCCTTATCGTCCCTCCCCTCCCGTAAGTTCTGCTTATTGTCGTGCTCGCCGGTGTCGCTCACCGCCATCATAGCCAGCACCCACCCCACCTCAACCATTCAACGTAAGTCTACGACGCGTCTTCACGCGTCTGTCTATATGTCTTACACATCTTACAGATGCCCGATTCTCGTGAAGATTCTGTCTACCTCGCCAAGCTCGCTGAGCAGGCTGAGCGCTATGAGGGTACGCATTTATCTTCGCCTCAACGCGTTTTTTTCCAGCTCACACTGCATTTTTAGAAATGGTCGACAACATGAAGCGCGTCGCCTCATCCGACCAGGAACTCACCGTCGAAGAACGCAACCTCCTGTCCGTCGCATATAAGAACGTTATCGGTGCCCGCCGTGCATCATGGCGCATCGTTTCATCCATTGAACAGAAGGAGGAGTCTAAGGGTAACGAGGCCCAAGTGCAGATGATTAAGAGCTACCGCGAGAAGATCGAAGCAGAACTCGCTGACATCTGCGAAGATATCCTCGATGTGCTTGACAAGCATCTCATTCCTTCTGCTGCTACCGGCGAGTCGAAGGTGTTCTACCACAAAATGTTGGTATCTGGGCTGCTGTGCATTTGGAATATGCTAAACTTTTGAATTTTTTCTTTTAGGATGGGTGATTATCACCGTTACCTTGCCGAGTTTGCCACCGGCGACAAGCGCAAGGATAGCGCTGACAAGTCACTTGAAGCCTACAAGGCTGCTTCTGATGTTGCTGTCACTGAGCTACCCCCCACACACCCCATTCGTCTTGGTCTTGCCCTCAACTTCTCCGTCTTCTACTACGAAATCCTCAACAGCCCCGATCGTGCTTGCCATCTTGCCAAACAGGCCTTCGATGATGCGATCGCTGAGCTCGACACACTATCAGAAGAGAGTTACAAGGACTCGACATTGATCATGCAACTCCTTCGTGATAACCTTACATTGTGGACTTCGGATATGCAGGATAATGGTTAGTCACACCGCCATTTTTATGATATACCTTTCTTATACTTCTACACAGCAGACAACAAGGATGAGGCTGCTGAAGGTGGTGCCGATGAGTAAATCGAGTGCTAGCCAGCAACCTTTCTTGTACTACCGCGACAGGACGTCGCACTACTCATACCGCATCGCATCTTACGTCGCTATCGCATACGCCTTTTATTATCATTAGTTACCTTTGTCGGTTCTGTCTGTCATGTCATTTTCTCTTGAATTGGATGGGTGAAAGCTTCTTGTGCATGTTCAGTTAGTTGAGAACCAATCACTGACAATGATATCCGTGGGAATGCACCGACTATACGTTGCTGGCAACTGGAAGGGTTTACCAATGTCATAAAATCTGTCTCGACCACGAGGGCGGAATGCCTTCAGCTGGCGTATTGGGATTCTTCACTGTGCTTGCTGTCTCGGTATTCTTCTTGACGCACAAGGACCTTGCCAATACCCTATCTCCTCAAGGATGTCGAATGTCCTACATGTCGCCCTCCTACGTATTACAAAACTCCTTTAATACATCCTGGTCTAGTTTGGCTCAGAGATATAGTCTTTGGCTTTACAGAGAGGTCGGATGGGACGCGCAGGTGGGCTCTCTGGAATTGACAATTTTCTAAGCTCTGAAACAGTGCACAGGAACCGAATGGTCTACCGGTGCTATTTATTCCAGGAAATGCTGGCTCTTCTCACCAAGTCCGTTCCATAGCATCGTCGGCTAGCAGACAGTACTATTCATCTCCCGGTCAAGTTTCACCAGAGTTTGTGTCAAGTGGAGTAACTGCCCTAGACTTTTACGCGGGTATGTTGAATGTTGGGTGTCTGTTTCACCGGAGACTTACCCGCGAGCTCCGATAGTGGAATTCAACGAAGATCTCTCCGCATTTCACGGGACGACATTGCAATCCCAAATTGAGTACACCACAAAAGCGGTTGATTATATTTTGTCAAAATATCCGCCACACACTTCGTTAATTGTCATCGGCCATTCGATGGGTGGTATTGTTGGGGCTGCATTATTACCCTCGGAGCGAATATCCACTATTATAACCATGTCGACACCACATAATCTCCCGCCTGCCCGATTTGACTCCAGGATAGATGATATATACACCAAGATTCGACACACCCTCGTGAATGATACTACGCCTATTCTATCGCTTTGCGGTGGATCAACAGACACCATGATACCTTCGGAATCTTGCGTGCAACCCCTTCAGGGTGGTGATATCTACCGCAAGACTGTCTTCACATCTGCCCTGGAGGGCGCTTGGACTGGAGTGGGTCATAGAGAAATGGTGTGGTGCCACCAGGTCCGGTGGCGCGTGGCCAGGGCCCTTCTGGAGATGAGTCCACAAAAGTCTGTGGCAGCAAGGAAAGCTGTCCTGGACACATGGCTTCGCGACGGCCACGAGCTACCTTCCGAGGTTCTGGAACGCCCGAATGAGAGCTCAAGCTTTGAGCTTTCTGATCGCAGTTCGTATGATATCATTCCTTCAGGTTTACAACTCGTACGAAAACCCTCGGGTTCTCGCGTCTATCTACTTCCTATTCCTTCAAGTCCAGATGGTTCGCCTGCCAGATTGCATGTCTTGGTCGGACAGGGTGCTATAGCCTCTATTTCACCTCAATTTCGACACTCCTTACATGTCAACATTTACGTCTGCTCGTTGAACACAGCTGGCAGCGATTTTCCTCTCTGCGAGTATCTTGTACCACTCGCTCTCAAAATGATGCCTCGCCCAATTCCTGGAAAACCATTCCCGCGGCCTCGAGTTGATACCGATCCTTCCTCTGGTGGTGTCGATGAGTCTGACGGAGTCGTATATTATGAAGCGGAAATCATGCCATCACGCGGTCAATGGGTCGGCGTCAAGGTTGAGAATGGCAAGGGTGAGGGCTGGGTGGTCGCAGGGTTCGACCACAAACAGGCAATCACTGATATGATTTCAACTACATGTACGTTTCATGCATAAAATTTACCTCAACCAAGTTTTATTAAATTCTGTGCCATTCTAGCTTTACTTTTCCGGAATATCCATACAGAGATAGAGGCCAAGGGTTCACTGAGGCTTGATGTATGGTTTCCCAGGCTTCTATCGAATGCCCTTATTGTTTATCGCCTGCGGCCTCAGTTCAGCTCAACAGACAGCTGCGCCGGTGAGATATCATCCTTGACTAAACATTACCAAGCATGACGACTAAAATACCTCCCAGAATCCCATTTGGCACCTCTCCTGATTCATACCTCGAGTTCCGTAGAAACCCATTATTACCCGCTGGTGACGTTAGGCGACCGGCGCATATTGCTGCACACTCATAGTCGAGCTCCATACCACAGCCGGCAAACAGGAGAAGGGCAAGGGCTTCATTTGATCATCATCTCGTCCGGAATCTCTAGTTGCATAAGCCACCTTCAGGGGCTAGAAATATCCATTGATTGGTCCGCATCGTTAGGGCGATGGGCTTCGCGGTACCTCATAACCACGATCAGTTGGGCTGCTGGTATCTCAGCCATGTTGCTATTCTCGGGTTTGGGGATGTATGACCGGGGCGGTATGTCCGCTTGGATAGCTTTCGGTAAAGGCGGTCTGACCTTACAACTCCTCCCGCAGCGCCGATGCCTTCCATTGCTCAGTCGACGCAATATTACGGAAGAATGCTTTTGCGTTTCATGTTGCTTGCTTCTCTATTGGCCTCGTTTCTGCCCTGGTCAACCGGGTTCTATTTGGGACTTGGCGGTTCCGCTTTATTCGCACCCCTGGCCCCATTGATATTGCTCATTGCTTCGGGTCTAGTAATTGTAATTTGGTGGATTTTGGCAGTGTTGTTATGGGTGTTAGGACCCCTCCGGAGGGTATTTGCAGTGAGGTGGGCTAGTGAGTTCTATTTTGGTGAATCGCTTACGATAACCCCTGATAGGAAACATGAGGGACTGGGCGTGGGACGATCCACAATTGCCTCTATGTGCATCATCCTTGTGACAGTGTTTCTATTCGTGCCATGGCAGGTAGCCTATCTGGGCTGTTGGGTATACCAGCTCCTCACTTGTGCTAGTGCGGAAGCTGGTGTGGTCGTTCCTCGTCCTGCCTTTGTGGAGGCCTATCCGTTACTTGATGGCTCAGAACAGGAGGACACCATTGGTAACGCCTCAAGGCCTGGGGTGGACGAACAGGTGAGGACGCAGGCCCTCAGCCAGCAAGATAACTACCGTCTCAACTGCCATATACTGCTATTTATGACCTGCTTGGTGCCGCTCGCAGCTCCGGTACTAGCGGTTTGGGTGAGAACCTTGATCACGGCTGGACTAACAACTCCGTTTGATGGAGATCACTTCTTCATTGGTGTGGCACCGTTCTTGGTGTTGGTGGATTTCGCATCATGGACATCAGCACCAGTATTTGTGCGCCAGAGGTGGGTGTCAATATGCCACCATCAGTCTGCGGAACTCTAACCGTGTGACACATCAAGCTTTGAAGAGTATATATCTACGCGATGGGCGCTTGCATCTGTGGCTGTTATATCCTTTTTAGTCGGGGGGACACGGCCACATATGATTTTGGAGGCGGCAAAAATTACCGTCGGTGTCCTGGTGGGTGTCAGAATTGGCCGGCGTTATTGGGGAGGTGCACCGTGGACAGCTACTGAATGTAGAAGATGAATATGTGTATTCTGCGGGTTTGTTGTATTGGCCTGGACTCTGTTTGTCCTCCACGATCAGGACCTATTTTTACTTTTTCTGACAGATGCTGTGCTCCTTCCGTACCATCTGTGATCTAGATTAGAATAGATGTGATCCTTCTGGAATAGCTGGGATACTAGGGCAGCGTGTATTTTCTTGCCGGAAAAAAAAGACAAAGCAAACACTACATGAGTCTCTCATCAGCACCACTCTGCATTAGAAAATTACCGATTTTGTCGCGCCCATTTGACCCTCAGCGTCTATATATGAGTCCGATCTGGGGCAGTACTTATTTGGTCTAGCCCCTTATCAGGGCATGCCTCAGGGTCGCTTCACAATACCCAATCAACCCGCACGCTGCCAGAGGGTGCCAGGCTTGAGCCCGGGGAGCGGAAACTTCCACTCTTGCTCCACGGTGGGTTCAATTTGAGGCATGGGAGTCACTGGCACCGTTTACGGATCATGCTCTCTGATGAACTGTTTGGCGGCCAGTGCGAAGCGCATGAAGATGGGGAGGCATCAGCGTCAGAGGACGTTTGATTCATAACAGCAAGAGCCCCATCAACTCACCGTGGGCACCTCGTGGATTATATGGGGCGTTTGGGATGCAGGAGAAGTGAAGAATCCCCTTAAGCTCGTCAGCGGCCATCTTTCGGCATCTTTCGGCGTCTGACCGAGGAATTTTAAGTACATGTGCATTTTTCAATTCCAGGAATCGCAGAGCTGGGTTGAGCACTTACTATCCATGCTGACACCAGCTGTTCATGTACCGGCTGCGAGCTGATATCTCATGGGAAATGGTGACTACCAGTTGCGGTTGCCATCCGCATGGCGATGTTGGACACATTAAGTGTGACCTGTTTCTCCCAAAATATCCATGGGCCGTAGGAGTCAATATGGACCACCTTGTGGGCGGTTGCGAAAAAATCCTCTCTCATTACCTTGGGAGGGACTGGAGTACTACTAGTAGAATTAATTGCCCTGCATGGTTTATTAGCTAGGTTTGAGCTCCCTTCAGAGCTTTTCCGTGTAATAGGGAGTGACGGCCAAGGAACAGCGGATCCTTGTGATCTATATAAATGGCAATTACCCACGGAGAAGCGCTCGAGTAACATAACCTGGCCTAGTTTAAACTCCGCCACTTACTCTCTTAACACTCTCTACCTCAGAACGCCTGGAACTGGTGCTCAATCCACTCAGAAAAACCAGCTTCTGCCCTTATCGACATGCAAGGCGGTGCCTCTGCCACTTCCCCACGGGGAACCCCCTCTCGAAGGGGGAGGTCACCTCGTTTCTCTTCCGACAGTTCTTCGCATGCTAGCTCAAGCCATCTAAGCAACAATTATCCTACCGACACTCCCAGCGTCTTTGCATCTTCCCTTGATATCCGTGTTGAGGGTGCAGTTCCGATTAAAGATGACTCCGAAGAGACTGAAGTCAAGGCGGCTCGGCCGGCCATTTCATCTGACCCCGAAAAACGTGCTCCACGAAAGTCAAAGACCGACGCATTGGCCGCCTTGAATAATCAGGCTCGGGCCTCATCTGTGGCACCAGATGGTGAGGAGGCCGGTACTAGTATCACTACAAAATATCGCAATTCTCCTCCCATCCCCGTTTTGCCCGTTCTGGACTTATCTTCTGTCAAAACTACCACCTCACGCCACGAAGACCGCAAAGTGCCGGCGCCTCGCCCCTTTGGACTCAAGGATTGCCCGGAATATTATCCCACCCAAGAACAATTTAAGGATCCTATGGAATATATCAAGTCGATAGCTGAAGAAGCCAAGGAATATGGAATTTGCAAGATCGTGCCTCCTGTGGATTGGAAGATGCCCTTTGTAACCAAGACTGAGGTATGACAGTGCATTCAGACAAATAATTTCTGTTATTTAGCGCTCCTGATATGACCTCCTTAGGCCTTTCGCTTCAAGACTCGTTTGCAGAGGCTCAATTCAATTGAAGCATCTTCAAGAGCTAAATTGAATTTCTTAGAACAACTGTACCAATACCATCAACAGCAGGGAAACCCCCGTATCTCTGTGCCCACCATCAATCACAAACCGCTTGATCTGTGGCTCCTTCGAAAAGAAGTCAACAAATTGGGTGGCTATGAGGCTGTATGTGTACCCTTGTGTGCGGTGTTTCATTATTCGGGAATTGAGTCACACGAATTTAGGTCACAGCTAACCGAAAATGGTCAGACTTGGGGCGGATTCTTGGATATCGGGGCATCCCTGGCCTTTCAACGCAGATAAAAAATTCTTATGCACGCGTCATTCTTCCTTATGAGCAATTCTGCGAGAAGACGAAGGTTTCCCCCACTATGTCACCAGCGGCTGCACGTGACACCACTGTCAAGGTTGAAGGTCAGTTTTTGGTGGAGCCCCAATAGATCCAATAAAATTGTCTGACAGCGTCACAGGTGATGCAAGTGTGCCATCGAGTCCATTGACCGCAACATCAAGTCCATTATCCGAGCCGCCCGACGAATCGGAAAACAAAGACGCAAGTAAGGTGACAGCGCGCCCGCGTCGCAGTACTCGAATGGGCTCGACAGATCAAACCATTTGTATGTCCCTAAATGTATGTCGCCCGGTAACCACTAACGAAAATTATCAGCCAACAAGAAGCCAATATCCCTTTCTCAGCCCGTAGTGCCACCTCCTGTCTTCTATGACAAGCGAGAGAATACAAGGGGAACATCCGAGGTAAGCGAGCCCCTTGATCGAATCATGATCTCGTTGACCAGGTTCTACAGCAAAGCTGTGAGATCTGTCACAAGGCGAATCGGGGTGATAAAATGTTGCTTTGCGACGAATGCGATTGTGGTATGCCTACTTTACGGATCGTGTAAAATTATTTTCATGACTTACGAATTTGTTGACACGCAGGGTTTCATATGGACTGTCTTGACCCCCCTATCACGGTGATACCTGCGGACAATTGGTTCTGCTATAATTGTCTTTCAACGAGTGGTGGTGATTTCGGGTTTGATGAAGGTGAAGAACATAGCCTTGCCAGTTTCCAAGCCCGGGACCTAGAATTCAGACGAATGTGGTTTGAGAAGCATTTTTCGGATCCTTCCAAGCGTCGGGACCTCCCAGATTACATGTGCAACGAGATAGCGGGAGTCAAATATTCTGAATATGACGTGGAGGAGGAATTCTGGCGGTTAGTTCAGTCCCAACAAGAGACTGTTGAAATCGAGTACGGTGCAGATGTTCATTCGACCACCCACGGAAGGTTTGACCTCTCATTTATCGTTTGTAAACCCGTTTTGATGTTTTGCAGTGCAATGCCCACTCTGGAAACACACCCTCTCGACCCGTATTCCCAACACCCATGGAACCTCAATAACATACCCATCTTGTCTGAGTCATTGCTTCGATATATTAAGTCCGAGATATCTGGTATGACTGTGCCTTGGACTTACGTTGGAATGATCTTCTCGACTTTCTGCTGGCACAACGAGGTAACATCCATTTTTGCCAAACAACGCCCTTTCTGATTTTAATTTAATAACAGGACCATTATACGTACAGCATCAATTATAGTAAGTCGTGTGAGGCCGAATCGAGATCTTTATTCATGTTAAATAGTGCACTGGGGGGAAACCAAGACCTGGTATGGGATTCCAGGAGATGACGCAGAGATGTTTGAAGCGGCTATCAAGGGCGAAGCTCCAGATCTATTCCAGGCCCAACCTGATCTACTGTTCCAATTGGTCACACTCATGAATCCTCGTCGGTTGACTGAGGCTGATGTTCGAGTGTATGCATGTAACCAGAGGGCTGGCGAATTTGTCATCACCTTCCCAAAGGCCTATCATGCTGGATTCAATCATGGCGTACGTTGGTTTCTGAAGAGTACTGGCGAATTGCTCAAAATGATGTTTTAGCTCAATTTCAATGAGGCGGTTAACTTCGCTCTGCCAGATTGGCTCCCCTTTGGCCTTGCTTGTGTCAAGCGCTATCGTGAACATCGAAAGCTACCTGTCTTCTCGCATGATGAGCTCCTTTTGACCATAGCCCAACATTCCACTGGAATCAAGACTGCAATGTGGTGAGCGTTACCTCTCAAATGTACCCAGTCCTTGTCACCAATCAGCTACCAGGTTGCACGACAGTGTCAAGGAGATGGCAGAGCGAGAATTTTCGGAACGCAAGAACGCTCGAGCGCGAGGTCTCACTGAGTTCCTCTCAGAAGAAGACCGCCCAGAGGACCAGTACCAATGCACGATATGCAAAGCATTCTGCTACCTTTCACATGTCATGTGTCGATGTGATACTAAGGTAGTCTGTGTGGATCACGTTGATCTTCTCTGCGACAAGTCTCACCAACCGGGTCATCTCTCTCTACGAAAACGAATCGACGATGACGAGCTTACGAAGCTTCTGGAAAAAGTCGTCCAGAATGCAGGCATACCTAGTCAGTGGCACACGAAGTTCAACCGCATTCTCACCGAGAGTGCGCGTCCTCAGCTGCGACAATTACGGGCCGTCCTCGCGGAAGGCGATCGCATTAATTACTCGCTTCCAGCTATGCCCAATCTTCGCAAATGTGTTACGCGCGCTAATGATTGGGTGGACTTTGCCAATTCCTTCCTCATTCGCAAACAGAGTCGCAAGCGGTCCCGAAAATCCCGCGCACGTAATGACTCTGTGGTAACTAGCGACGACCCGGGTGATCGTCCAGATCGAAGCTTGGATGAGTTATACTCTCATTTACAGGAAGTAAAGGACCTTGGCTTTGATTGTCCCGAGATTGGGAGTCTCCAAAGCCTCGCCCAACAGGTTGAGAACGTCAAGGAGAAGGCGGCCGACCTTTTGAAAAGAAAGGTCATGGATGACGAAGAGCAGGATACCTACCTATCGGATTGCAAGAGATTACTCCTGGATGGTTCGTCTTTGAATGTCATTCTGGAGGAGCTCAATGAGGTCGAGAAGATCGTCGAGAGAGATGTTCTTGTGAAGGAGTTGAGCGATAAGTTGGACGATCAGGATGTTGTCCTAAGTCTTCAAGAAGTTCGCAAGCTCTTAAATCGTGCTCGAGCATGTGGGCTTCCGGCGGACAATTCGTATCTGCAATTGTTGGAGACGAGAGAAGCGGAGGGAAGCCGTTGGGAGCAGAGGGCACAAGATCTGTGCAGGAAGGCTGTCAAGACCATTGCCGAGTTGGAGGAATTTGCCGATCTGGATTCCACAATACCCATCGATCCTAAGACCCAAGACTCGATTTTGCTTCACCTAGCAAAAGCAAAGGATTATGAAAAGCAAGCCCACTCATGGGTACACCCTGAAGCTGGTGCGGTCAAACCTCGTTTGGCGGATGTGATACGGCTCGTAACTCGGGCGGAAAATGGATACAGCATTGGAGCAATCACAAGCCTCAAAGGCACTGCGGAGATTGCATCCGAATTCGAGAGTAAATGCGAGCGGGTCCTCAGAAATCAGGCTGATTTGACCGGCGAAAACGTCATTGAGACCATCAGTCAATGGTGTGACTACGCGAAGGAACATTTAACAATATTTTCCCTCCCTTTCTTCGATAAGGTCCAGGCCCAACTCGAGAAGCATTATGTGTGGGCAAAGGAACTTCCTTGGTATTGTAATCAACATGGGACGGTACACGGGAACAAGGTTCTTGACGATGTCATTGAATGTACCAAGCCGGAGGAAGACCTTCCACCCAATGACGAGTTCCTCACCTGTATTTGCAACAACGCTGTTAATCCCCCTCCTCATGGCGGCTCTTCTGACGCCGTACAATGCGACCATTGTGGTGCTAGGTTCCATGGTGATTGTGCTAAGAATGGTGGGTCGTGTCCCTTCTGTGACCATCACCACTGGAATGGCGCAATCCCGAAGGAAAGGAGTTGGCATTTCTGTTTCTTGCCCGCTCTTCTCGCTAAAGCTCCAGAAATAACCCGAAATTACGCTAAGGAGTACAAGGAGCTGGAGATTATTGTTCATCGGGTTGACAGGCTTTCTGCTAGCATCGGCCATTTCCTCGCCTTTACTTCCCAACCAGCGAATCAACGGTCTGAGTATATTTCGCATGTTCGTCACTACATGCGCAAACTCTACAAAATTCAGTTCGCAGTCTCACCAAACCCTGACGTGTCCTTTGGCCTTGATCTTGCGGGACTTCATCGCATTTTGGCCGGTCGACCGCTGACTAACGGCGGTTCAATCTCGTCCGGTGGTGGCAGTGGAAAGCGAGTTCGCCGCCCCAAGTTTACTTTCATACTTGATGTCGACCCCGATTGGAATGATGCGACCCGCTGCTTCTGCCGGGGTCAGTCACACTCCCACTATCTTCTGAACAGCCCCGCTATCACATGTGGTCATTGCAAGCGACGATACCATACCAATTGTGTCTTTTATCCTCCATCTTCGAGTCCGCAAACGTATTTGTGTCCCCTCTGCTGCCTACGGAAGAACAGAAGCTATGCATATTCTGATGTCAGGGTCAGATTAGCCGGTGAGAGTCTTGCCCCCAAATCAATAGACTATATACTCATGATCCTTACAGAACCTACGCTTGAGCCTGATGTGTATGTCGATATACAGGAAATGATCACAACGCATAGCAAGGAGATACTGTTCATTAAAATGCCAAAGCCCACGAAGTCAACCTTGTTTGTTGATCTTGTCGATTTCCAGCCTGGTACACTGGCGGACGATACCCTCTCAACAAACGGTTCGCACTCGCGTTCGTATAGTCATGTCTCATCATCACACTCTCAGTCGAGAGGTACCCCGCCACTACCATCGGGCGCGAATGGTACTATCCCGATTCGTGGGCCGCCCGCCAACCTCTATACTTCCCAGGCATCACACATTCAACCACCCCCGCCTCCTTGGTCCTCGAATAATTGGTCGAGGTGGGGGACCGTTTCCACTCCGGCGCAGCCCCCTTCAACGCGACCTCGTGCCCCTCCTGACGTTCCTCGCTCCCTCCCCCAACCCCTATCGCAGCCCCATGTTTCAAGGAAGCGGAAACACGAGGATATCATTCTCCAACCATCAATCGAGGACCAAAATCGGGCTTCTACCTCTTCCCTTCCTCCACATAAACGAAGAGCCTTGCCTTCATCTGGCTCTGTGACACCGGTTTCACCACCCTCGCGTTCCCTCCCGCCTGTTTCACCTCCACCAAATATTAATCAAAGCCTTTCGCCTTCCTTGCGCAAGCTGATGGCAGATCCCACTCCAGATATGGTATCGTCGTCTCCTCGGGCACCTTATAGTATACCCCCCATTCGTCAGAACGGAAATGACAGTCGGTCACCCACGTTGCCAAGTGTTACCTCTCTTATGTCAGGCATGCCTTCCAAATGATTCTTATTTACTTTTCGTTGGTCCTTGTGTTTTCTGTTTTATTCTCTTTGTTTCTATATGAACTCGTATTGCTCGCTTGCTCTCTTGTCTACGTGTTGTATTAGGGTACACAAGGTGTCATTGACCAGGTAATAATGGTAATTCATGGTGCTATCTCAACCAAATAGAGCGAATGCGAAATGATAAAACCCAAACAAAGAAACTATCGTTGAACCATGAACCTATATGTAGAATATCCTCCAATAGCCGCGAAAGCAGCTAGACAGGCTATGATAGAGATAAACCAGACATAACCCTAGCAAAAATATCAATGAAGTGAGAATTTATCGAAAATAGCTCGGAAGACTTACATCTTGAACGTCTTCGCCAGGAACGTGAACGTTCATGCCCCAAAGGCCTTGTAGCTTGACTCAGGTCTTTGTCATATGGCCAGGGTTAAAATGCGCTCTCACCTGTTACCAAATTCATAGGAATCAGCACCGTACCCAGGGCCGTAAGTTTCGACAAAACATCGTTGATTTGGTTGTTAGCATCCGTCATCTCGATGGAGATCTGAGCCAGATAATTAGAGTGGGAACGAGAAAGAATCTTCTCATAATGATTCAAGTTCTGTGTCATTGTTATCAAATGGTCCTGGATATCAGACAAATAGAGCCCCTAAGCGCATAAGGTATGAGCATCACAGGACACATGATAGAAGGTGTAAGAAGGAATGGCTTACAATATCGGACGTGGGCGCCACTCTCCAGTTCTCGTTACACCTCTTCGCCAACCCCTTTACCACGTCCGCCTTATTGCCCATGAGTCTCAACAGGCCCATAACCTTCTTCCGACAAGTCCCTATCCTGCGCAACATATCGCTCTGCTCTGCCTCCTTGAGGATCAGTACGAGCTCATCGATACTATCTACCTCATATTCAATGCTTTGAATGAGAGGGCCAAAGGCATCTGTGATATCGTCAATTAACGCGTATGAAATCCAATCCGAGGTGACACTGATATAATCCTTGAGTTGTTTAATGCGCCGGCGTACGTTTTGAGGGTGTGGAGTTGGCCTGAAGTGGAACTATAACAAGATAGATAACGGGTAAATGTCCCACCGTGGGTCAACGCTATGCCTTGACAGGAAGAAGGCAAAAAATGCGCTCATATACTCACGGATAAGATGCCTTCCCTAAATACGATAATGTACATGTTGAGCGGTTCAAGATGTGTGGGGCTGTACGGATCTTGATCAAAGCTTCGAAAACACACGAGATAATAATTCCGAAAGAGTTCTATTTTTTCTCGTGTTTCTTCCATCAGGATATCTTCTGTTGTCAATGGATGAATGGAGAAAACCTATTTCAGTGAGGGAAAAAGTTAGTGGGATAGTAAACATAAATGGAAAGTATGAGCATACCTTGCTCAGCATTTTCATTTCTTCATCTGTAGGGTTCTGAACGTCAAGCCACCACGTGTTACTGTCCGTGTCGTTATCGCCAGCAGGCTGCCCCATTTTTGCATCAATACCAAAGGACCTTCTATTGGGGTTTCCGTTGGTAGAAGAAGTAGCCTCAGCGAAGTTAGGAGGAGCTCCTTGGTGACTGCTAGAGCCCATATGAGCCGGACTGGATCTGCTCGTAGGGTCAGGTGGAGTGAATACAAGGTTACGTGGCTGGTCGCTCTGCGGGTCAGAAGACGTGGTATCTGAGGAGTTGACACCTGAGAAAAGCTCTTCGAAGGTTTGACCTTCGGCAGGAAGCTCACTTAGACTGCGAGCATGAATGGTGGCAGACAGGGCATTGGAGTAGAATGAGAATCGATATGGTCGGTCGTGACCTGTGTTGAGGATGCCCGTAGGAGGAAGGCCGGAGGGACCAGGCATATTGTCGTAAGATTCAGAGGGATGACCGCTAAGGACAAAACCGAGGCGAGCAGAGAGGGATGCAGGTGGTTCGCCAGAATTGTTCTCAAAGAGCGCCATCTTGCCACCAATACCTTTCCTATGAATACGAGGATTTGGGTTGCTCGTACTAAGCTTGCGGTGACGAAGAGCACGCTGAGAGCCCGAATCGGGCAGCCCCTCCTCCTGCTGACCATCCTGTCCAGAGATCGGAAGGGAGGCATCAGTGGCAACAGCCTTCCCTCGGATGACACTAGCAGAAAATCTCGCTACAGTGGGTGAAACCAAACCAAGTCGTTGCTTTTCTCCCACCGCAAATTCCTCCATTTTCGAGAAATCGAAAGTGGAACGTGTAATGTTTGCCTGGTATGTTGGTAAGCCAAAATTCGAGACGGATGGTTCATCGTTGCCATTGGGGGATGTAGACTGCGCCAGGGAGACGAGGAGGTTGGAATCGTGGGTTTGATGTATGTGTTGGACGTTGGCGATGGAAGGTTGTCTGAGAGGAGCCAGGGTATCCTCGTCCACAGTATCCCCAGCTTCCATGTCTGGAATTGCCTCTGTGTCATGTTCGGCGTGGGGTGATAGTACGGATAAACTTGGAAAGACATGCTCCGTGGAAGTTTGAAGATGAGGGATAGCAGATTCATAAGGGGAAACGGGAGAAGAGATATGAAGGGTTTCCCTGCGTGCTCGGGACAGCTGCATGGCCATGTCCACATCCATAGTGCGCTGGCGCTCACGTAGTTCGTTGGGATCTATAGACCGAACACGAGTCGGGGAATGTCTTGCCCGACTCGTTATGTCACTGAGGTCGTCGGGAGATCCACTCCTACGACGTGTAGGTGACCCGCCACGAATAGAGATTGGCGAGCTGGAAAGCACAACTGTATCATGAGGAGGGGACGTCATTGCACAAGCCCTGTGCGCTGTGCGCTGTCACTGCAGCACTCGGGTCAACACGGGGGAACTCGACATAAAACTATTTACCTACCTGCGTCGTGGATCTAGTCAAGGCGCTCTCCCGCTCGAAACTTGATGATCGCTCTCCGTCATAATCCCAGGTCCCCGTGTCCCATGGCGTGTTGGTATTACAAATGCCTACGAAATATAAGCCCCTGTTGTCTAATGGTTATGACGTCAGACTTCTAAGGCATTAGCCAGTCACATCTGGAGGTTGCGGGTTCGAATCCCGCCAGGGGTTGTACATCGTCCTTTTTGCATTCCAGCTGCCCCATTTCTCCAAGCATTCACCTGCCATCTCTATGATAACCACCTGTGTATTATCAAAAGTGCTTGGATCCAATCGTTGATAATACAAATTGCAGGTATAAATACTAGCAGGTATATGTAAGCTGTAAGCGTCCCGACACAGGAACAGGTGATTATGGAATACAACAATAGGTATATTTAAAAGGTTGTGGCAAAGGGATAGTGGGGGTAGATGGATAATGGTCCCGTAAATGGGAATGAGAAGAGAAATGAGAGGAACAAAACAACTAATAACCTGAGAAACTTCTACGATCAACCCCTATTTCTTCGCCGCCCGCAGCTGAGCCCTCAAGTTCGTGTTCTCCTCATGCATCGAATTCATTTCCTCGAACAATGCCGCCCTCTGAGTCTGCTGCGAAACCTTCATGTCTTCAATCTCAGCCTCCGCCTTCTCCAACTGTTTCTTGAGATCGGTAATTTGCGCCTCGAGTTGCTTCTTAACCATTTCAGGTGCAGAGGCTGCCTCTTGTGCGAGTGTGAGTGTTTGCGCAGAGAGCGTGGCATTCGACTCCGTTAGCTGTCTGCAGGTTTCCGCTTGCTCTGCCGCGAGGGACTCTATCTCTTGTTTTTCGGCTGTCAAACGTTCGATAGCCTCATGAAGAAGTTGCAATTCCTCTTGCCTATGAGAGACAGTTAGTACATAGCTGACAGGCGCATACAACAAACACCTACAGAGCAGAAATCCTGGCAGATGACGTGGAGTTTCTCTCTTCTAACATTCTTACCTGCTTCTGGTAAGTTTCCATCGCCACATTTCCATCCTGCGCCAACTTCTGTGCCCTCTCCGCATTCTTCTTCAATAAGTCGTGCGCCTGCGCAAACCTTATCAATCTCTCAATTAATGCTTTATCATCCGCGACGAGGGCTTGTACTCGTTGCGCAAACCCTTCTATGCTGAAACCACCTTGCGCCGAAGCAGGTGCGCGGGGTGAGCCAGGCGTACCATCACGACTGCCACTATATAGACCTTTGAGAGTCCGGACATCGAGATCGGATAAGGAGCCTGACTGTCCGCTGCCGGAGGTAACGGGTGAACCCGTACGGTACACGCGAGAACCAGTCCCGAACTTGGCTGCGCGGGCATCTGGTGAGGGAAGGATAGCCCATATAGGCTGAAGGATAGCAATGATCTTATTGACATCGGTGTCTGCGCCAAGGGAAATGTCGGGGAGGATGGGTTTGTATGGAATGACTGGTGATGACCGAGCCGAACTCTACAAGCCCTTGAGTTACTTCTCACTGCATCAAACAAATGGAATTTACCTGAAGAGACCTTGTTTCTCTCTTTGCAAAGTCACGCTCCCGTCTCGCATCCTCAAGCTCCTTGGCCATAGCTTCCCGCTTGTCGAGCCCTGCTCTTATGTCCCCTTCCAACTTGCTCTTCGTAGCACTCCAGTCCACTTCAGCCTGTTTATACCCTTCTAACTCTGAAGATACGGTCCCCAGATGTGATCCTACAGCATCCAATAACGCCTTGAGCGATATCTCTCTTGTGAAAAGCGGTATGTCATGCTCTCTAATCAAATGCTGCAACGCTCCCACTCCTTCATCTAGCTCGTGATTCGCTTTCTGTAGGGCTGCCTCATCTTCACCTCGCATCTCTATCTCTTCTCTTAGCCGCTGCAAATCATCACCTCTACTCTGTTGCCATTCATCCCTTTCCTTGGCCCACTCAGCCCTCTCCGTCTCCCACTGCCGCCGGAGATCTTGTAGTTCATGATCTTTTTGCTCGAGCAGTTGTTGGTTTTCTTCCCGAACTTCCGCCAACAGTTTCTCCGCACCTGCGGCCTCACCTCGTCGCGTTTCGAGGTCCGCTATTCGTGCTTGCAGGATCTCTACCTGTCTACTCCGTTCGTTTAGCTCCGCTCTCTCTTCTTCCCATACCTCTTTTTCTTGCAACAATTCCTGGACCTCAGCGTCCAAGCCCTCTAGCCTCGGTAGTTCCTTCTCCAAAGCCAGAATAGTCTCTTCCGCCGTTTGAAGCTCAAGGCTCATCATCGTCTCAGCTTTTTGCTTTTCCAGTCGCACCAAGGATAGCTCCCTCGTTAACTCTGCCTGCTGTTTACTTGCAGCAGACAATGATTCTGTTGTAGCCTTGAGTTTAGCCTCCAATAACAATATTTCTGTAGCTGCACTTTCGGCTGAAAGTTGTTTCTTAGGGACAATAGCGTCGGCATGTCCGGCAAAAAAGTGCGCTCCATCGAACCTTGGTTTCGAAGATGCGATTGATGTCCCTGTGACTGACGTATTTGGGCTGATCATGGTACTCCGGTTGGAGTCGTAACCAGAATCGTACGACGAGGCGACAGGTGCCATTTTCTTCTCCATGTTGCGTACGGAATATGAGAGCACGCCAGCGCGATGTTCCATTAGCCTTCGGTGCACTTCGTTTGCGCGTTCTGATACACTCCATAGTTCTTTTTGTGCTGCATCAACCCGCCGGTTGGC
Organism: Macrolepiota dolichaula; assembly: GCA_003315915.1. Lineage (NCBI taxonomy): Eukaryota > Fungi > Basidiomycota > Agaricomycetes > Agaricales > Agaricaceae > Macrolepiota > Macrolepiota dolichaula. The sequence continues at coordinate 26,015 of QFDT01003157.1, read as the reverse complement.
GGCTTCCAGTTGCTCTTCGGTTTTCTTGGATATTTGCTTGTGAGAAGCGTTGACTTTGGAGAGCGAGATTGCTGCATCACGAATCCGAGTTTCGAGTCCGAGTTTCTTTTTCGTCGCCACGAGACGCGCGTTAAGGACTTGTTGTTCCTGTTATTCATTCGGTAAATTCATGAATAGATCATCAAAGCGCCAAGTCGTTAACACACATACCTTCTTGAGGTCTTCAATCTCTTCTGAACTGAGCACAGTGAATTCGCGAGAGTCCACGACAGCTTCGCTAGCCAAAAGACTCATAAGCAATTCATCTCGAGTATTTGAGAATCCAGATGAGCGCTTGACTTCGGTATCTAACTTGCTGACTGACTTGCGGGCGACAACTCGATGCTGTATCACCGGTGATGAGGGGCCTGATCTAGAACCATTGCGTACACTCGAACGAGATGATGATGAGTGTTGCCTGTTCTGTGTTTGGGACTGTGATTTGGTGTGTGAAGTCGAGCCGTTCAAGAGTCGAGTAGCGGAGTATGGACTACCAATAGTCACTTCCTCCTCAGGCGGGGTAGGCTGTCGGCTCTTTTCCTTCCTTCCCAGGAACAACGCCGCAGTAGACTGAAAACTTTCACTAAGAGGAGATTGTTTGGTGGATGTGGTCGGGGAGTCTGGGGGCCAATTTGGTGTTGAATTGTTTTTGGCAAAAGCGAGAGGGGCAGTAGGACTAGACTGTGAAAGAGGTGAGTCCTTGTCAGGCGAGGGAGGCGACGTGCCAGTCGCCGCTCCCAGGAGCCTGCGGACACCGTTCATGGGGTATCCTAGGGACAGGTGGTAGTTGTGAAGAAAGAGCTGAACTGGGAAACCTAACCCGAGCGCTTATGCCCCTTAAATTATAACTTTGAGCATGATCCTCTGAACATGTCCTTCACCTTCAACTGGCCCCGCTTTTCAGACCAGTTCCACCACGATGCCATTCAGATGCTCAACACTGCCCTCAACAAGGGTAACAAACCCCCAATCATCGCGGACAAGATAGAAGTCGTTGAGCTCGAAATGGGTACTCAGGTCTGCCGCTCTTACCATTCTATTTCCTAATACTGACTTTCAGCCTTTCCAGCCACCAGAACTAGAGATCCGCGACATTGGAGATCTCACTGTGGACCAGTTCCGGGGTATATTTCGCCTCACATATTCTGGAGATGCCCATCTCGTCCTCAAAACCAAGGTCCAGGTACGACGAGCGTTACTACTTCCGAGGCGCTGCATAACATATAATCCTACCACAGGCCAACCCCTTGAATCACAAGCAACCCGACATACATCTTATGGCAGGCTCGCGCGGCATGCTCGCAGCCCAGCAGCCACTTGTCGTCCCCATGCTCCTCCGTCTATCCCACTTTCGCCTCAGTTCCTACGTTGTCCTTGTGGTTTCAAAACAAAAGGGAATCACCCTTGTATTCAAGACAGACCCTCTACAGAACGTCGATATCAACAGCACATTCGATTCTATCGCTGTCATTCAGAAATTTATTCAACGCGAGATTGAGGGTCAACTTCGCCAAATGTTTCGTGAAGATCTTCCAGGAATCATCCACCGCCTCAGTCAACAATGGGTCAAGGCCAAAGTTGAGGCACCGTATCTCGACAAGCACAAGCGACAACCACCGACGTCGTCCAGACACCAGGCCTTCGAAACCATGTCCACCCCTGATCTGACGGACGCAGGAGTTGGACCGCACCCTCACCTCACACGTGCACACTCCCTAGGGACACCCAGTATCAAGAGACCACGCTCCGTCGCTGGTGATTCCGTAGCAGGTCTCAGCCGCCGACCCAACACAACCAAATCGACCAACGCAAGTCCAGTGTCTCCACAGACATTATCCCCTGACCCGGCTTCTCACGGCGAACACGAAAACTTTGATCCTACGTATGGTCTCCGTCCCGAAGGTCTCCCGACTAAAAGCGGCTTCAGAGGCTTTAGCAGTCTATTTACTCCCAATAAGGGTCTTGCGGATCTAACCGAGGAGCCGAACAGTGAGGAAGACGACGATTACGAAGATGATGGAGCCTCGACTGCCTTTGACGTTGTTGAATGGGAGGATACAATCCCAGATATCAGCCCGCCTCCGAGCGTCTATGCTGAACGTGGTAACACACCCGAATATGAGACTATACCCGCAGTTGGTGGTGGTACGATCACACGACCGAGGGTTCTTCACTCACAATCAACCATTCAACCACCCCCTGGCATCGCACCCCGCTTATCACACTCTTCCTCCCGTTCGCAAAGTAGCATTCGTTCAGGTGCTATGACACCCAGCATTCTCACTCGTCATCACTCCTCCGGATCCTCGTACCTACCCGACCCGTACTCAACATACAATTCCCCTAGAACTACGCCGTTCTATCCCACGTCACGACCACGAACTCCTGATAGCACCGACTCGAGCCCAAGTGGCGAACATCACTCATACCCAATAATGCATCAAACTAGACCACCAGATCCACATTCCTCACTACACACCCCTCACCCACATTCAAATAACCCAAACCCCAACAGCCCAATATATATTCGCAGATCTCGTTCCGAACGCCGGTCTTCTATTTCCTCTGATACTTCCCACTTCACCGCAACCACAACCACATCTCTACTCTACCCCAACACCATTACAGATCCCGTGGCAACCCCAAGCACATCACCAAACAACAACTCGACACTATCCTCCTCATATCCTTATCCCTCGGAATCAAACCCCAAAATTACTCTACGGCCCTCACTCAACAACTCTATTCACCAACTAAGCAGCCTGAGTCACTCCAATCATACATTATCCCCCTACACGCGTTCGCTTTCACATTTCACCGTCCGTAGCGTACCGCCACGAAGTTGGGCGTCTAGCACACCCGGTCTCGTAGGGCATGGTATTGCGAGTGCGGGGCCAGGAGGCGAGCGCCAACCCGTCAAAGCAAAGCGTAAACGCATATTCCGTCTAGGCGGGAAGAAACCCACACCCCCATCACCGACAACATCAACCACACCAACCTCCACAACTTTGGGTCCCGCTGAATCTAACACAAACTTTGCTCTTGGACTGGATGGTGCTGAACGACCAAGGGGAGCGGGAGCGGGGAGCAGAACACATCAATTACGTCAATATCAATTTGATCCGTCGGAATTTGACGCGGAGGATATGGATCGATACTTCCGGTCGAATGAGGACTTGTCAATTCCTGCCCCTGTTTCGTCCGTTGGTGCTAGGACGATACCCTCATCCCCGCCGAGGCTAACAACATCACAAGCTGTTCTGCAACATCTGCAACAGCAGAAACTTTACCAGCAAGGACAGGGACAAGGAAATGGCGCGTTGAGCTTGGGAGTGCCAAGCCTGAGTAATTTGGGTGCTCCTGCTGCTGCAAGGAGACGACAGGTTTCCGCTACACCGTCACGACTGCGATGAAAACGGACAGGAAAATATATTTGCTGTTCTCATGTACGTAGTCTGTTGTGCTATTCTACATCTACACATAGTGCTATATAGTTATGACAACCAAATCTCACCTGTCGACCTGAAAGTATTACCCCTAAGTTCGGGCGGGTTTTAGTCCATCATACTATATACCTAAGCCAGACCTCCTTTATTTTTCCTGGTTTTGTTCTCATCATCGAAGGCCACTAGTTGAGGGACCAGGGGGTGTATTTGGACCGTCAAGAGGGAAACGAAATCCCCAACCCCCAGGTGCCGCGGACCCCAACCCGAGCCCCAACTGTGGTGACGGAGAGACTGTGTGTATGGACTCAGAATCAAGGGGCGTTGGACCAGGACTAGTGACCGGGACAGGAGGGCTAACGATCTTAGGCTCTGGCAAATCGTTACCCGATGCACCCCACGCAAATGAAACACACTCTCCACGCAACCTTCTCATAATGAGGGCTAGTACCCTAAAGCAGTGCGGCTTTGTACCCAAGACTACCAGCTGCAGCATCTCATCGAGCTCCTGCACAACGTCATTCGTGAAATTATCCATCAGATAATTAACTTCGAGTTCGATGATCTCTTGATATCTGGGAGAGACGTATTTGAGAATAAGTTCAAGAATGTTCAACATTTCACTGACTTTGACGTGAAGCTGGAGAACAACTCCATGATAATATTGGCCTTGGTAAGATTCTTCCTAATTCCTTCCTTCGCGAGTGATTTCAACTGAGGGACATCGGCCTGACAATACGGCAATGTTAGACAGTGATGATCTCAAATTCTATATGCCAATACGAACGTAATCTGCGAACCGATACATTGACTTCGGGGAACAACTGACGACATTCGAACCTGGGGAAGTGAGCTTGAAGGGCTTCGAAGGTCTCGCCACTCCTTGTTGCGACTTGAACTCGTCGAATCGAATATCATTCATATACGTGTAAAAGATGAAGGCCCTCCATCTATATTGTCGAAAACAGTTAAATCACCATGCGCTTGACAGGTGGCGATCGGGAACTCACGTCTTATATGCCGTCCCATTGATCGCGAAGGCCCGTCCATCTTGCAGACCTGCAGGCGATTCGGATGTACCAACATTTTCGACAGCGTCTCCACTGTTGATATAATGTCAGCGTTGAACGTTGAGTATGCACAAGACGTATAGGATCTTACACACCCATCACAGGCCGAGGGGGTTCCAGATACCTTACCCTTACCCTTCACGTCCAACTCCTCATCGTCGTCATGATCCTCAAGATCACTATCCGAATTGTACTCAAATGCATTCGAGTCCAGTTTGCTAAGCTCCTCCGGGACGTCTTGACGCAGATCACATTGAGTGCCGCCTGCAAAGCCAGCTTCAGGTGTGAGCACTAGTTGGAAAACAGATAATTTAGAGATTGCATTGTAAGAAGGTCGACATAACGCACAATCACGCAGATAACTGCTGCCATCCATCAGGAGCGCTGACCAGGCAAACACTGCTTTTGGAAAAGCTGGTCTACCTTGCACTCTGGCAGAGAACAAGTAGAATTTCGTGTCAACAAAAGTAGGCCCGTCAAGCGAGTGATGCATTGCATTTGTCGTGTTGATAGACGGGGTGGTAGGCAGACATAAACCGTCAGAAGGATCGAACGTCAGAGTGATCTCGATATGCGTCCGTCCTTGATATCGCGGGGGTTCCGTATATATCCCAATTGTTGTACTTGATTGAATAGGAATTTTGGTAAACTCTTTTTCGTGTACTGATTTCTCCACATCTGTCGGGTACGAGACCCTCACATTGATCTTGACCCTATTCAAGGACCCTAAAGAGCACAGGTGGGGCAGGAAGGTCAATTCCACCTGTCCCACTAGCACCTGGGCGCGAAGCATTGACGTCGATGTTTGGTAGGTAAAGGTCTCCCGGAGTCGGAAGCGCCAGCCGAAACCACAGGTAGGAGACTCGTAAATTGCCTGGAAGTGGTCATCAGCGGGTTCAGATCGGGGGTATGTCAAGTAGGTTGTAATTTGGGGAGGGCTCGTATTCCATTTGTCTTGGCAGATTTGCTCCGCAAGTTGTGGCTGGGGAGCGTTTTTCTTTTTCCCTCGTTTCCCCGGGTGTAATAGTGCTCCTCGTCCAGTACTTGGAGGATGACTCAAAGGTCTAGTAGTAGGAGTATCATTTGGCACAGGAGGGGAAGCCATGTCACGGCTCCGTCCATATTTCCATGGGGCTGTGGTTTTATATGCCAATGTGTAACCTCTAGACGGTACGGAAGGTTCGAGTTCTATCTAATCTCCATCCGCAGCAGCCGCTATATATGTCACGACAGAGTTGCATGATTCACATCAATGAAGTTATCATGATGAGGCAGAGTTTGGCGCCCTTCAGAAGCAGGAGAAGTAGCAAAAGCATGTTCAACTGAAGTTGAAGGGGCCCAGTAAGCCATCTTTCAGCGTAATCTGTAGCAGCACCCGAGGCATTCCTCTTTCTCAGGTCTTTGGGCGTAGGTAGGTCTCTTCTCCTTCATTGGGCTTCTGAGCCTTGCTGGAAGAACGTGTCGTGACCAACACATATGCAATTGGCATGATCACGAAACCCCGATTGCTTACTGTGATACATCACAATGACCCTGAAAGACTCCCAAACCCGGAAAAGATGTTAGGCCCAACTTGGCACTGCATGATCAATTGGCCATCACGCTGAAGGCTACAATGAGACCACGACATACAAGGATGTGCAGGTTTGTTCCAAGAATTACAGTCCCCCCATTCATAGCCACTGAGATCAAATATCACATCTACTCGTTAACTCTGATCACTATATGATTGTTGCAGCAACCTCCTCGTCGGCTTCCCCTTCCTGGGTTTCACAGGTAAGCCCCATTCCTCCTCTGCAGACAGAGTGCGTTCTCCCTTCGCATCGGTGTTGAGATGGTACCTATCTATTCCCGACCGCCAATCGCCGAACCTTTCCTAATATTCTTTTTAGTATGCGACAGGAGGGTAAACAATTTCCTGCCCGACCGTATCATTGTCTAACGCACGCCATGCGATCTCAACACGCTCGCCACGCAACCTTCTCATAGTGAAGGCCAGTACCCGAAAGCAGTGTGGCTTTGTACCGATGACGACTAACTGTAGCATCTCATCGAGCTCTCACGCAACGTCATTTGTGAAGTTATCCACCAGAAAATCAGCTTCCAGCTCCATAATCTCTTGGTACCTGTGAAAGCCATCATTGAGAATATTTTAAGGGACTTAAGTATTTGACTGACTTGGATGTGAAGCTGGAGAACAGCTCCGTGACAACATTGGCTTTGGTAAGGTTCTTTTGCGAGTGATTTCAACTGAGGGATATCAGCCTTGAAAAATGGCCGTATTAGGTAACGACAACCTCGAAAATTGTAAGTATGTCGATACGAACGTAATCTGCGAACCGATACATCGACTTCGGGGAACAACTCGCAATATCTGAACCCAATGGGGTGAACTTGAAATTTTTTGAAGGTTTTGTTACTCCCTGCTGTGATTTGAATTCATTGAATTGGATATCATTCAAATACGTGTAAAAGATGAAAGCCTTCCATCTGTATTTCAAAAGGAGTCAAATCACCAGGCATTTGACGGGATAATGGCCGTGAACCTACGTCTTATATGCCGTACCATGAATTGCGAAAGCTCGTCCATCTTGCAAACCTGTAGGTAACTCGGATGCACTAGTATTTTCGACAATGTTTCTACTGTTGGGATAATATAGCGTTGAGTATACACAAGACACACAACTTCAATGCAAAACACACCTGTCATGGGCCGAGGGAGTTTCAGATGCCCTGCCCTTCCCCTTTATGTCCAACTCTTCATCGGAGTCGTGATCTTCGGGGTCACTATCCGAATCGTATTCAAACGCATTCGGGTCCAGTTTGGCAAGCTCCTCAATAACGTCCTTACGCAGATCACATTGCGTGCCGCCCGCAAACCCAGCTCCGGGTGTAAGCACTAGAGAGAATTCATACTGTAAAACAGCTGGCATAACGCACAATCACGCAGATAACTGCTACCATCCGTCAGCAGCACTGACTTGGCGAACACCGCTTTTGGGAGAGCTGGTCCACCTTGCGCTCTGGCAGGGAACAGGTAGAATTTCGCATCAACAAAAGTGGGCCCGTCAAGTGAGTAGTACAAAGCCTTTCTCGTGTTGACAGACGGAGTAGTAGGCAAGCTTAAATCATCAGAAGGATCGAATGTCAGATTGACCTCGATATGCGTCTGTCCTTGATATCGCGGAGGTTCTGTGTATGTCCCAATCGTTGTACTCGATTGATGAGAGGGTCCGGTAAACTCTTTTTCGTGTACCGATTTCGCCACATCCGTCGGGTACGAGACCCTCACATTGATCTTGACCTTATTCAAGGACCCTAAAGAGTACAGGTGGGGCAGGAAGGTCCACTCCACCTGTCCCACAAGCTCTTGGGCACGAAGCATTGACTTTGATGCTTGGTAAGTGAAGGTCTCTTCGAGTCGGAAGCGCCAGCCGAAACCACAGGTGGGGGACTCGTAGGTCGCCTGGAAGCGATCATTGGTGGGTTCAGATCTGGGGTATGTCAAGTAAGTTATGATCTGAGGAGGGTTGGTATTCCATTTATCCTGACGGACTCGCTCTGCAGGGCGTTGTGGCCGAGGAACCGCCCCGCCCCGCGGTTGCCTATTCACATTGGGAGTGTGACCAGGGGCCGGAGCCGGAGCTATTGGTACAGGGTTTGGAGCATGACCTGGAGGGGTGAGAGTATCATTAGGGGGTGGGGAAGCCATGTCGCAGTTGTCTAGTAATCCATGGGGTCGAGGTCTTATAAGCCAAAATCAGGATTTGCAGACTGGTACTGCTATGCCACGGTATGCTCATGACCTAACCAGAAAGGTTCTTCGTTCCGTCTAATCTCCATCCGCAGCAGGCTATATATATATATATATCATGATAGAGGCAGTCAGCCTCACGGCAGACTCTGAGCTGATGTTCGTTTACGAAATATATTGACGAGGCAGAGTTTGACGCCCTTTTAAAAATAGGGGTAGTAAAGGCATGTTCAGCTGATCGAGAGGCCGCAAGAACAATTCCGCAGCGGCACCCGAGCGCTCGTTTTCAAGGCATTCCCTATCTCCGCTTCCGAAGAGAACTGGAAAACTTCACTCTTCTATGAAAGTACGGCACACACGCTAATACTATTCCGAATTCTAAGTATATTCTCTGAACCAACGAAGAACCGTCTACTTCTCGGCCCTATTTTATCATGAGCACCAGGAGAATATCTTCGTCTCTCCTAGAATACCAAGCTCACGAATTCTTCAACGTTTATAATAATAACAACAAAGGTAGGAACAGGAAGTTGGCGTGGTGGTGCCAAATGAGGATCAAAATCGGACGCTTGGCCCAACTTCAATTGGCCATCCTATATGATATCCACATAAATTTAAGACCTTGGTGTTAGGATAGGGATCCAAAATGGAATAGTCGGGCATTAATTATTAATTAGGCAAATGACGCCCCATACTACGAAATAGGGTCAGTGCTGATTAGCAGCTGACCCTATTGAAGGAACAGAGAGAAATTGGATTTTGGGGCAAAAGGATGAGGACTACGGTAACTCTAAGGGTGTTTATATACAGCAGATGTGTTTAATCTACGCAAAAAGACACAACTATGCGTCTGTGTCTATGCGTTGTGTCCATGGTGCATGGACATTTCGCCGGTTAAATAATATATTCTAACAGACCCTCTAGGGCGAAGAGCGGCTTATCCCCTTCAACATTATATATATATATATCGATTGTCGTAAAACTCCTTAAATCAAACATAGTGTACAGTATCCAGCCCGTGCAATTGCTGTTAATACAATTCACAAAGCAACTGTGCCTTACTCTAACACTAATACACCTTGACCACCACCTTCACTTACCACACCTCACTGAAGGAAGAACACCGCCCCTTCTCTTCAACCCACCCTCCCATCCCATAAGAATGTCGGCACAGGTGATCAAGAGGTGCGCCCACCCGCCCACCCGGAGATCCGACGCGCCCCTCTTTGACCTCACCGCCCGGGGAACTCGGGACCTCCATAGTCCTTACCCCTTCACCCATTTTCCATGCCGGCGTTCTTCGACTACTGATACACTTACCATGCCCCACCGGATCGGACTTTCCTTTTATTCCTCTTGGCTTTTACAGGTATACACCACTCGTCCTTTGCGGTCGGGCGCTCCTTCACGTTGACGTTACTAAGCTGGGGCGTCCGTGGCGCAAAGAGATCTGGGGATGATGTTTTGACCGAAGACCCGGAAGCACAGCCAACTGAGGATGCTGTACTGGTGTCATTACTTATAGTTTGGCCGAGAATAGTAGACACCGAAACCGAGTCGCTGACCATGGAACCGGGCTCGCTACCACCACTCGGATCCTGGGGTTCTTCTGGTGTTGGTGCTCTGGGTACTGGAGAATCGTTCTCCAATGCAGCCCATGCAACTCTTGAATTCTCTCCACGTAACCTTCTCATAGCAAAGGCCAGTACACGGAAAGAGTGTAGCTTTGTGCCCATGACCACCAACTGTAGCATCTCATCGAGGTCCCGCGCAACATCGAATGTGAAATTATCCACCAAAAAATCAACCTCCAAGTCGATGATCTCATGGTACCTGGGAAATATGCACTGTGTCAAGACTAATGCCAGGACTTCTGAACATTCAACTAACTTAGACGTGAAGCCAGAGAAAAGCTCCGTGACAATGTTGGTTGTAGAAAGATTCTTCCTAATTCCTTCTTTAGCGAGCGACTTCAATCGTGGAATGCCGGCCTATGATACGGGGAAGTTAGACAACGACAGTCCGAAGTTTAGAGGTCGATACGAACGTGGTCCGCAAACCTGTACATCGACTTGGGTGAACAGCCAACGATGTCTGGGTCGACATGTGAACTTGGCTTCGCTGTTGTACCTCGCTGCGATTTGAGGCTGTTGAATTGGATACCATTCATATACGTGTAATATATGAAGGCTTTCCACCTGTACCATAGAAAACAGCCCCCGAGTCAAATTTGTAGCCGCCCTGACTAGGGTCAGCTACCGGACTCACGTTACGTATGCAGTGCCATTGATTGCGAATGCTCGCCCATCATGTGGACGCAGAGATGATACCTCAGGATCCTCTACCGGGTCTCTGGATTCCGCGCTGTCCACCAGGTGAATATCGAGCACATTCAAGAACAGTATTGATGTTGGGTGACACGTACATGACACGAAGGGGTGCCTCAGGCGATTTTCCTTTTCCTTCGGGAGGTATTATGTCGTCCTCAAGATCACTATCCGAATCGTAATCAAACGCGTCTGGATCCAGTTTGGCAAGCTCCTCCGGAACGTCTTGACGGAGATCACACGGCGTGCCGTTTGTTGAACCAGTGAGCACTAGATGGCAGGTAAAGGCTTCGAAAATCGTAAAGCACAATGGTTAGGAGAACTCACAATCGCGCAGATAACTGTCGCTATTAATCAACAACAGTGACTTAGCGAACACCGCTTTCGGGAGGGCTGGTTGACCTTGCACTTTAGCGGAATAGAGGTAAAATTTCACATCAACAAAAGTAGGTCCGTCGAGTGAATGATGCAGCGCCATTCTCGTGTTGACAGGTGGGGTTGTGGGCAGAGAAAGCCCATCGGAAGGGTTGAAGGTCAGAGTAATTTCGATATGTATCGGACCTTGATATCGCGGAGGTTCAGCATACGTCCCGATCTTGCTATTTGTTCTTATCGGGAGACCAAGAAAGTCTCTCTCATGTGTCAAGTTTTTCTTGTCCATTGGATACGAGACCTTGACCTTGACTCCAACGTTGTTCAGCGGCATCGAAGAACACCTATGAGGCTGAAAAGTCACTTCCAGCTGTCCTATGAGCTCTTTTGCACGGACACCAAAGCCTGACAACTGGTAATGGAAGCTCTCGGTGAACTGGAAACGCCAGCCGAACCCACAATTGGGCGATGTATAGGTTACTGAGGCAAGTTCACCAGAAGGTTCAGATTTAGGGTATGTGAGGTAGCTTGTAACCTGAGGAGGACTAGCGTTCCATTCGTCTGTGCGGAACCGTTCGGCGCTTTTTGATGAAGAGGGAGATTGACCAGGGATACTGCCAGTGTTACTCGGAAACATGGAGTCGTAGGGTATGGTATATCCAAGCTGGCTGAGTCATATAAATACCAAGGTCTGGATTGCGGGGATATCCGTTGATCATAATAAGTTAGCGTATTGATAAGAAAGTAAAACGTTTGAACGTTGAGCGCTGAGGCCTGAGGCGTGAAAATCCAAAAACTTGATCAAATTTATAATCACTGCAGTAATATATTTGGGCATATCAAATACTCCTTGGTATTGTTCTATTGCATGAATCAACCATCTTTCAATTGTGGCGACGGAGCTTCATCGCGCATGGGCTCAAAATCAAAGGGCATTGGACCAGCACTAGCGACTGGACTAACAACCTCCGGCTCCACTGGCATCTCGTCACCTGTCTGCCATTCCTGTGCAGTGTTGTGCCATCAGACAGCTCTTTCGCACAGCACCATCAACCTACAATCTGGACAGAGCAAGAGTGATAACGGAGTGTGATTAAAAGAGTTGCACCACGTAAACTCAGATAGTGGAATTTGCAGAGTGCACAAGTACAATTGCCGAATCACCACACCAAAGAGCGACTCATATACCGACGATCGCCTTAAAAGCTTCGAAGCATTGAAACGCATCGCGCCTGTTATCCAGCCGTTTCATCCCTTGACTGCGACGATGTGCATGATAAGGAACGGGGGGATAGCAAAAATTGACAACGGTTTCATCTGGGGGATAGGTCCCAAAGGCGATGTGCGTCGCTAATGTCTGCGTGACGGGAACCTTGAAGAATGTGGGCGTTGTGTCAATCATGATAATTCCGGGAATGACCTAAAAAGGATTAGATGAGGAAAAGACACCAGACAATCACGTACCCTTTCTGCCAAGGGGGGAGTCCGAGTGGTTCCTTGTTAACATTATTCTTGTTAAAGGCTGCAACGGCTCCGGCTACCAGCTGAGCTCGTGCTTTAGTGGGGTTCAATTCTCTGTCTTGCTGAACAAGGAGAAGGATATCGTTTTGGGTGCGGTCGACAAGGCACACATCGGTCTTCGCGTATTTGACTTCACCACATATATCGAAAGGAATATTCACTCCCGTGCGGGCCACTCGGTTCCTACGAACATAACCCAGGTACTTGAAGAGTTCAACGATGAAATCATTGCCGGCATTTGAAGAATACTCCGCAAGGTCAAGTAGATTGATGAGCTCGGCATTCTTGTCTTCCCGCATGGCTGTCGCGTTTAGGTTGTTTAATACCTCTGGATCAACTGCGGGTTGTGGCAATGTCTGCAAGGAGGGAGAGGGGGGTCCACTGCGTCGTGACTCGTGATCTGCTGCGTAACTAGACTAGTGTATGAATGTGACTTACTCTGGGTCCCGGTCAGCCTGGTCCACTTAGTCTTCCCCCTGGAAGGTCTCAAGTGGTGTGTCGTCTATTGATGGTTTGATCTTCGTTGGTGGCCCTTAAGCTTAAAGGTTCGGACCTGATAAGATATGCCACTGCTCCAATGAGCGTTAACATTCGTATATTTGAGCATATCAAATACTTCTTGGTATTATTCTATTGCATGAATTAGGCAACTTCAACGCCGCGACCTCAATCTCGGAAATCACAAGTTGATAAGAACTGCCTAAAGTACGATCTGCTTGTGATAAACGCGTATTACCCCGCAACATGTTGCATATCGAGGCTCAAGTGAGGTACCAATTTTAGAAATCCTCGCCGCAACAGCCGCCGTTGAGGTAGAATAACGAATGATTTGCCCCCAGAGTACTCAATGTTCGGAACCTTGGCATCAACATTCGAAATGAAGTAAAAATAAAATCGTTACAGGTAATATATTTGGGCATATGTGCAGTTCGTAATGTTAAAGTGTTTAAATTATCCCAGAAAAATCATGACCGTGAAGCAGGGCTGTTGTCTTCGGTATCTAACGTCCGTGTAGAGTCATTAGGAGCAAAAGCAGGTGCAGGTGATCGAAGGGGTACAGGAGGAGGTTGCGTGCTCGATGAACCTGCAGCCGATGCCAGAGTTTTCAGAATTGCCTTCCTCGGACCTTTAGGCCGGGGTGGGTGTTCTCTTCTTCTCTTCCTCGCATTCTGCTGTTTCTCCGCCTCATTTCCTGCTTCACTTTTCCGCCGTTCCTTTGATTTGACGCGCTTAGGCGACTTTAGTGCGGACATGATCCGTTCCCCTACACTACTATCCGCTGTTCCTCCTGCTCTGTCTTGATCAGGAGAGTCTTCAACATCATCTGGTAGTCTGACAAAATTCTTAGTTGATCTGCGGGTAGAAGGCTGTGACGGTGGCCGTGAGAATCGCTCAGACCAAGGGAACATCGTTTCAGATTTGGCCGACTTGAAAAGAGCAAACTCAATCGACAGTGAAGAAAGGGATCTGGTGGTCAACGTGGGTGGGGTCATGTGAGATGGGGCTGGGTTATCTTTGGACTTTTTCCAGAAGCACCATGCTCGGTAAACATCCTGAAACGTTTCGAGATCAGAAATTGGGAAGGTCCGTAACAGAGTATCAACATACGGCTTGAGTCCCAAATATCAGGAAAACGACCGTACCAGCTAATAGATTTTAAGCCAATACCCTGTCGCAGAATTACCAACATACCTGTGGCCCCAAATACATCTCCCGCGAGGCCAGCTCCGAACATAGAAAGGATAACGACGCTGAAAGGGGACAAGGTTGCCAATTAGACCTTTTTGACGTTATGGATGGATGGCGAACTTACACCATGCCCAGTAAAACGTAGATACCAAAAACAAGCACCCGTATAATGAGTGGAAGGGGTAATTCGCTTGAAACACCGGCGCTTCGCCGAGTGCACCAGTTCCTATAAATGACCATGGCCAGTGCACCTAATGACCCTTATAAGTAAATCAATCAAGGACTAGGGACCATGTCTTACCCTCCAGTGTGATGATGGCTATACACATCAACAATGTGAAAATTGACATTGCAAGGAGCCTGAGTAACCGAGAGCATAGCATGAGTGCGACTAATCACCAAGGAAAGAGTAAGATTGTCCCACAAGGAGTCGTGCCTAAGTGAGCAGTAGAAGAATTCACGTTCACGATTGACTTTAGTCGGGTCCTTCAATGACAACTACGCGCCGAGTCAGTTTCAGGGGTGATAACATATCAAGAGGGGGCTCGTACCACCAAAGCAGCGATCGTGAATGAACACTGGGCGACATATGGGGCGCTGAGCACCTATCGAAATTTGGTATCATGGTATCATCACTCGTAGTGTCACTTACGGTAGTCATTGGTAACCCCTTCAATAATTTCGACTGGTTCAAGTCTCCTCTCAAAGTGTGTAACATGTAATACACCATAGCAAGCACAGCGACGGACCACCTATAAATACTCTCATGAATTGTTTTATGAATTAGTGTATCGATGCACGACTCACATTGGCGTGATCCCATACAACAGTGACGCCTGTGCAACACATAGTGAGGGATCAGGTTCTGGCCCAATATGTTGCTTTGAATAGAACCTGGTGGTTTACGCCACAGTAATCATCACGTCAGGCTGGTCCACAAAAGCTCTGATCGTAAGACGCGCTCACAACAATAGTGAGAATATCCCAGAGAATATCCACGTTGTACAAAGGTTAACGAGTGTCGGATGGCGTCGCGCCGTGTTGGAGAAAAGGAAGGTGGCAACGACAATGGGAAGAAGAATGGTGTTTCCAATAAGATTGAAATAGATCCATATATTCAAGTAAAGCGTCGCTGAGTTTCCCAATTGTTCCTGCATGCCTCCTATGGCGGGCGTAAGATAAGCCATCGACGAGGAAAGTAGTACGCTCACTTTTTATGAGAATCATCCCGTTCAGTGGAGCCATTGTGGTTCACTACGCCGGGCGCAGGAATACAGGACAAAGGAATGAATAGATAGAAAGAGTGGCTAAAGGTGGGCCTCGGCAGATCCAGCTGACAGACAAGAAGAAACTCGGGAGCAAAGGAATTCACCAGTGGAGCAGAAAGGGGCTGCACAGAGATTGTGAGTCTGAAGGGAAAAAGAAAGAGGAGCGACTCTAACTAAAGGGACGTGAAAAAAAGACGCCTCTGATGTTGATGATTCCAGCTGTCGTGTGCCTGTTAAACAATCTGTTGGTCATGATCCAGGCCGGCCAGGTGCCCAAATAACCCGGAATGAGAGGATGGCAACGGTCATCTGTTGCTCACACCACTGGGTATGATGTCGACTCCTGCTGCCCCCGTTTTTGACCGAAACCTCGCCGATGCCTGCGATCGCAATCAGGACTTTTGAGTCACTCGTTGACCTTGTTGCTTCTGTTATATAGCAGTCTACAACACAAGCTGAGGAACTCGCTAACTGGCAACTCGTGAGGTAGACGGTATAAAAATGGATGGACAATCATCATACCAGTAATAAACCTGATACAGCAGCACGAGTAGTATCGTAGTATTCGTTTTGGCAACGGGAAGAGTGATTGTGTGGCTCATTACAGCTAAGCAACGGGGGGACAGCGCCTATGACCTGGAGGGAATGTCCCTCCCTTCAAAGATGTGTATCGGCTCTTTCCCTCCGGTCCGACTCTTCTTCTTCCACCGACAGAATGTTTACGGCGGTAACTTATCAACGCTTCGAAACTGAGCTATATGCGGGGGTGAATACCCATGGGTACATGTATCCACCATGATAGCATAAATGGCAAGAGCTTCCTTGTACCATTTCTCTGGGTACATTGTATTCAATTGCCAGAGTTTCTGGTCGACAGAGAAGTTGTAAAGTCGTCATGGTGGTACATTCATCATGGGAGCCCGCACAGCCCAGAGGTAGTAGCAGAGGTATATCCAGGAGGTCAAAAGAGAATCAGAATATTCTGATGTATCATGATGGGGTCCGTAATGGTGGAAGATTGGAAGGGTGTTGGAATTTAGGACGTGTTGGAACTCGGAAGGTGGTGATGATGGCGTTATGAACCCTATGAGAGATGCCATCAAATGTCACCTATCCAATCTCGCGACACACATTCAACAGGAATTTAATAGGACGCAAGCTCGTATAATTCTCCGTCTCTTGTGACAGAAAAAAGTACTCTTGTCATAGTACAATCCGGAGCGCAATCCACAAAAAAGGGTCGTTCAACCTCGAGCGCCCCTGCTTTTCGACTCCTATCCGACATGTCACTCGAGCGCCTGCGCTAATCATCGGAGGGCCGACACTGTATGCATTGATACCGAGGCGCTCGGATTTGCGATTCTGGTAACCACCGCCCAGCGCCGCTACTAAATGCCTCTGATTGCTCAAGGAGCATCGGATGTAGCAACACATTCGTATCATCTGTGTAATTGCGGTGTCCAGGACGACCATGAAGGACCATGGTGGGGTAAAAAGGCAACCACCTACCCACGAAACTACATCATGAATGGGCATTGAAATAATATGTCCCCGAGCACCGAGGTGTCGCAAAGCCCATCTGAACGAACCCATATATCGTGCATACTTTCAGTGGCCCATGCCGTACTATGGGCAAGTAACCGCCGGCGAATGAGCCTTCCACGTACAAAACCGATTATATCAAGCGCAGCGTGTCCTGTTATCAACCCAACCCTCCGATAAACCCATCGAGTTGATCCTGTCGTTCTCGGAGCACCCCGCTACTCCACCATGTCCGGTGGTGTCTATCACCCAATAATCTCGGTTATCTCGAGAAACGCAGTTGTTTCTGTCTCAACCAGGGTCCAGCACCACACACCCCACATCATTATTACACACAAAGGGGGCGAGAGGGGGGTGGTGGTGGTTGCCTCCTTTTCTTGACATCTGCCGCATATCCGTTCTCCTACCAACCTCCTTCTCGCGGACGCCCAAACATCGGCGGTTCTCATCATCAATCAAAATGCCCGCAAGCCAAAAAAAAAACACACGACCACCAACCCCGAACACTTTTCAATTATCACGGAGGTCATATTGCGAGGATCACGCACAGATTCACACTGCATCGTAAATGAAAAATGGTGATCCGGCGCATAGCCAAGCTGCGCTCGCACCTACCCCCCCCATCTCACTGACTCGGTATATGAACAATTCTGCGCAATTGACCGATATAGCGACATGTAGACGGGTTCGGCTGTACCCGAGCCGCTGTCTTTGTAGTGAAAGTCTACATTAACGACATTGCAATTCTAGCAGTGTATGTATCCCAGTGACTGATTCCCTTGATCCGACCTGGCCAACACCACCACACAAGCTCAAGTGAGGGAATGGAACATACATTGATATGTACCTCGATCTGTAAGCAAAGAATACACCACTCTATTAGCACTTGCCGCAGTAACTGATAAGTGATTCCTCAGCGTTATTTCTCGACAATCCAACAAACCGCCGCCTAACAAAACAGATCTCGACGACCCAAATGGATCAATGGTATCCGCTTAGATTACAATCAGAGCAAAAAAACAACTTGACACAATCATAATGCCCTAAGAAAGAACGACTCGCAACGTCCAAAAAGTATTACACCTGACCATCAACCTCAACCCATATTCAACAACCCCCCGAAGGCCGAAACATCCGTCATCGGAATCGGTACAATGAGGGGTGACACCGAAGTCCCCGAAACCGTAGCAGGTCCAACAACACCATTCTCAAAATCCTGAAAGAAACATAAGACATAAGTAAAACCAATACGTAAAGGAATGAATGAGCTCACATCAACTTTTGAAAAGAGAAAGGAAGATCATTCATTAGGAAAGAAAAACTTATTTGAAAACTAGCTAGCTTACCATGCATACTAGGCAACCGACTCGTATTCAATCTCGCACTCGGCACCTGCCTCAACGACCTAAAATCATTGTTCGCATACGTCTTCGTTAGCCCCGTCGCAGCAGGCGACCTCAACAACGCCGTCGGGGGTGAAATAATCGTGCCCAAAATATCCGGCGTCTTCTGCCCTCCTGCCTTTGGTGTGCTCGGTCTCCCCACTCCCGAATTCGAAGTGGTAGTGGTAGAAGGCATATGCTGTGCATGTGCATGTGCATAATCTCCACTCCGATCTCTTGTATGCCGCGAATTAGCCAAGAGGGTAGAGACAGAGGATAAAGAGAGACTGAGCGATTCCGGAAGCTCGACGGGTATCGGAACGATGTCCTCTTCTTCATCTTCGTCCACTGTCACGTTTGCTCTGATGCGATCCACCACCTCCTCTTTTTGTGGGAACATCACCACAAGCGCGTCGCACAACGTGCTTAAAGCATTCAACGACACTCCCTTCAATATTCTCGCTCTCGCCTTCCACTCTCCCCCTCGCTGCGCCTCCTTCTCTTCTGATGTCTGGGACCCCGACTCGCGGCACAACCACTCCAAAATCCCAAGCACAACCTCCCCAACCTGGACACTCATCATAATTCCCTCCAACCCACTCTCGACCCCAGCATGCTCGGCACAAACTGCACAAAGCCTCCCCACTTCCACTCTCAACGCATCAGCCATCATCACCCCACTCCTCCACGCAACGCTATCCTCAAAATTGTTTTGATTCAACACGTCCAGCATATAATCTCCGGCCAACACCCCCGTCACATCCGCCTGCGCGAGCCTGATCAGACTCAACAAAAGGACTACCCTCATGTCGATATCGACATTGGTATCTGTGCCCGTGCTGGATCCACTGCCAACCCGGAAGGATGTCACATTCTTTGCAAATAGCCTGATTAAAGCTGCTAGTGGCGGGGAGGTATACTGTCCTTCTAGAAGCAAAAGAAGGACCTGCCCAAGCAAATAAGACAATTCCGGCGTAGCGTCCACAGCCGCGAAAAACCATTCACTAGTGCTCTGTTCCTTCGTCGTCGTACCCGTCGTACCCGTCTGCAAAGCCAAGTTGGGCTCAGCCAGCGCCAACAAAAACTTCAAGCCCATATAGACTTTATACAATTGAACCATCCTCTCCGCTCTCCGCACCTCTCTCTCCCTCTCCTCCTCTTCCCCGCCTCCATTTTCGCCTTCTCCATCCTCCAACAAATCAATTAGCAACTGTTGTTGTCCATCACCTGCACCACCCCTCAAAACACCCAGAATCTCCTTCATATCCTCCACCAAAATCCACTCCCCGATTCCAATCACACCCCGATCAAGCTTGATTAACCGCCGCACAAGGTGCACTCTGTCCTCCATCGTCAACGTACGCATGAACATTTTCAGTTCCGGCAAGACATGTGGAAGGACATTGAAAACCCAATACTCCCGGTCTTTCTCACTCTCCAATTCCGCCTCCGAAGTCATTGGTTGTGTCGGTGACGCTTCAACATCCACGGTATTATCCCCTTCCAAAGACTCAACCACATGCAAAGGTTCACCACCACCGCCTGGAAGCACGTAATCAACCAACCCAAACACCTGCACAACCCTCCCAACCAGGTCCCTCCCTCCTCCTCCATCTCCACCCACTCCAGCAACTAACAAAGCACGCAGAACAACCTCCGCTCCACCCCTCCCCGGTTCCAATACAACCTCTCTCCCCACAAATCCCGCCAGAACCCTAACAGCGACACCCCTCACCTTCCTCGCCCCACTGACAACTGCCGCCCCGCCCCCGCCTCCTCCTCCTTCCCAATACCTTTCACCATAAACCCGCTGTCTCGCCTGCGCCGTAACCCAAATCCCCGCTGCCTCTTCCGCGCAACACAAGACATCCACGATCGCACTCACGATTCTCCGCACGCCTCTCGCAGAGACACCGCCAAAGATGGGTATGAGTGTCTCGAGGAGAACGAGGAGTTCCCGTGCGGTTGAGAAAAGCTGGTCAATAAGCTGCGTTTGCGCGCGTGCATTCGGGTTGGATTTATGTTCAGGCAGTGAAGGAGAAGGGAGGGGTAGTAGCGTTTGGAAATGTGTAGTAAGGTCCGCGGAGAGGAGGACGAACAAGTCCATGAGCCTGTCCACGAACCCATAGGATTTCTCGTTCCAAAACGCTTCAAGGAGCGTCCAATCCGCTCCGTACCCGTATTCCGAGTTTGATGACGATGAAGATAACGATGATATTTCACGGGCGATGACTGCGATGGAAACGCGCAGGATCCGTAATCTCCGAACGGAAAACTCGAACCCTGCCCCACCGAAATCGAAACACAACTCTTCTACTGCAGCGGGTACTCCATCATCCGCCACAAGCGCCAATTTACGGAGCGCCAGTCTCTCCGATTCGGATATGAATGCCAAAGGCTGTTCAAGCGCCAATACCGTTTCAATCATTTCTTCATTCAAGATTGTCTGCGGACTGGACAAGGTCACTAATTGGAGTAGGACTTTTTCCGCGAGCAGACCAGAGTGTCGTGGAGGGTCGTTATCAGTCGTTATCCATTTAAGACGGCGAGTCAATTGCCGCAACAAGAAAAGGTGGTTTACGATCTAATGAGCAATGAGAGCGTGTCAAATAGAACACAAATGTTAACTGACCTCGCGGTATCCCTCGATACTCTGCCAGAGATGTATGACGGCCAGCGTCCGTTCACGGCAATCATCATTGCCAACACTATCCGCCCACGCGAGCACGCCGAGCACAGATGCAACACCAACACAAGCTCTCATAAAAGTGATAAACTCATCATGGTTCACTGGTTCATCGCCCTCGCCGCCGGCAAATAGTACTGGCGGTGGCTTGGCAGAATTTGGCAGGACAGGGTTTTCGGACAGCTTGGCAATAATGTCATCATGCATGATCATGGACGCGAGCCAATTACCCAGAGCCTGTTCATCCTGGCCAACATCATATACAAGCTGCGCTGCCGAGGAAAAGTCGGCCTGGGTATTTGAAAGTGCATCTTCCAGAGATTTCCAGCCCAAGATGCGGGATTTGAGAAGGTTGAGGGAGGGGAGGAGGGTATTTTCGGCAGTGCGGGAGACTTCCTCGATGGAAGAGAGAATGTTTGTTATAGCATAAAAGTGACGCGCTATGAGAGCGTTGCTAGCTGCGTTTGTGAGGGACGTGAGGGTCTGAGAGTCGGCGAGAGTTGTAGTCGTAAATATGGTGGATAGGTCAAGCGCTTCCTAGAGGTTTAGTATTAGTAGGATTTAGGTGGTATTTAGACACATACACGCGTACCAGTAAAGCCCGTGATAGCTGTGGATTTTGAGACGCGGAGAGATTCAACGCGTTGGCAATTGAATAAGCCTGGTCGGATGACTAGCACAATGTCAGAGAGCGAATTTACTGAATAATGGGAGAAACTCACGCCTGGAGAGTCGACAAACTCGACAAAGCGCTCGACAAAGCGATTGACGGTGTCGGCCGAGACATCATCAGGCATGGGACGGTCTAGATTAGCAACAATGCTTTCCAAATCATAGTCCTCGCTATCATTATCGAGATTAGCGTAAATATGCGGAAAATCTGGATCGTCCCAGTCGTCCTCCGTGGGTTTGAGACAGAACATAAGACGAACGGCAGAGGGAAGAGAGGGGGCATTGGGAATAAGGGCAAGGAGAGATCTGGCTAGTGCGGTAGGGTCTGGAGACTGCGAGGGATCTAGGGACTTTGAGAGAGGCTCTGGATCCTGTTGGAGCAGGGCACGAGGCTCGTAGAGATGAATTGGCAGTTGTTCCGTGACTATCTCACCGTAGATGGCGAGGGTGAGGTAATCAAAAGACCCCTTGACAATCATGAGGCGGGTGGCATACTGCGGAAGAATGAGCAAGCGAGGTGAGAAGAGAAAGTAGTAGACCAGACCTCTGAACCCATATGGACATGAAAGTCCATGAGGCCTCCTGGGTAGGAGATAGAGGTGGGTACTAGTGCATTTGGTGCGCGGTGCTTGTCGCGGGAGAGGGGGTGGACGTTGAAGTAGACATTGAGATAGAACGCGTCTGGCTGGGTACGACTAGAATGATGTCATGAGCAGATGTATAATATGCAGAGAGTAAGAGTGAAAGTTACGATGATATGTGGGGAGCGTGTGCAAAGGGGATAGCGTTGTTTGGAAAGAGACGGATACGATGAGGACGGACAGGATGTGGAAAGCGGATGGCGGCGAGAGAGGAGGGGCCGTGTGGCTGGATTGTGGAGGTGAAGAGGAGAGACATCAGGTGCTCGGAAAAGGCCGAGGGTATAGCAAAAGGAAAATAAGAGGCAGAGTTTGTCAGAATACGAATACACAAGTCAATGAGTCGCTCTCCCTCTATCACCCTTCCAGTCCTCGACCTCAATCCTCCCCGTCCAGCTCCTCTCAGGGCACGTGCTCGTTCTTCCTCCATCGTAAAGGTCGAGGAGGTCAAGGACCGCTCAGCAGAGGACGTTACTGACCGCGATGCATACCTCAACATAAACGCAAACTGGGTAAACGCAAAGGGCGCCTGGCTCATCCATGTCGTCCTCATCCTCACCGCCAAAGTCATCATCGATACAATCCCAGGAATGACTCATGAAATATCCTGGACACTCGTCAACCTCATCTACCTCACAGTCTGTGCTCTTTCATCTTGCTCTCTATATTACACATACTCACACACACACTCAGCTTTCCTATGTCATGTTCCATGGCGTCACTGGCATACCCTTTGGCAGTGGCCTACACAGCGGCGCATACGACGACCTCACTCTCTGGGAACAGATCGACGACGGCGCCCAATACACCCCCGCCAAAAAGTGGCTCTTCTGCCTTCCCATCGGAGTGTAATGTCATCTGCTCATATTCATTCCTTTCATCTGCTCACAACTGCTCTCTCATCAGCTTCCTTGCATCCACACACTACACACACTACAATCCCTGGCTGTTTGCCGTCAACCTCTCGGCTCTCATCCTCGTCTTGATACCCAAGCTTCCTCAGGTACGCCCTCATCTCTTTCATCCACCTCATACTCCTCACACCCTCCACAACAGTTCCATCGACAACGGGTACGTTTCATGACTCACGGTTCCGGGTTTGCCACCCCAGTCTCCGCAAGCTTCCCAGGCTCCGGCGCATCAACTCCTCCACTCGGCCCCTCCATCCCCACCGTTATCACAGACGCTCACTTCAAATAAACACCTGCTCCTGGATTGTACTCCATTAATTACCATCCAATGCATATCTCTTCTTTCGTGCGTTAATACAATCCACATAATACATAATCTAGATCTGCCTCTATTTGTACTCTTGCAGACGCAGTCTACGTCCCCCTCTTGTCAGTCACTTGCTCGAATCTAATCACCCAACACGACCACTCACAAGTTGCGCAAAAGCATCAATATCGTCACTTTGCCCACAGCAGGCACGTAAATCGACGCCTGCGCTCAATTCAATAAATAAAACAATTACAAAAAATGGTCCCACACGCACCTTGTCCCTCACATCCTTTTCAAAGTTCTTTTCCGCAGCAACATTCAAACAAATACACCCATCCTTCAACCACTCCGTCTTCACCTTGTATGTCGCATTAGGTACCGCCGACACCACCACATCCGACACCGCCAAACACTCTTGCAAGCTCAAGCTACTTGCATGCACAACATGGCGCGGATGGTACCTCGCCTTGACATTCTCCTCGCTTAACGATGCAGGGTTGCTGCTCGCAACGCGGGGCCGCTTCGTGTATTCCTAAATGTGCCACACACAACAAAGATATTCCCCTGGGCTTAGGCGGCATCATTAACGTGAGAGAAACGAATTCGTACCTGAATAGAATCAATATCCACACTTAACACTCTCGCTCCATCGTTTGCTAATAATGCCGCTAACGGTCTTCCGACCACTTCCGATCTACAAGAACGAGAATAATGTTATTTTGTGTATGGGGAGAAAGGAAGAAGAGAATCAACCGGTTGATGACTGTCACCGTCCTCCCGTACGCGCGATCCCCGTACGGCAAAATCTTATTATACACACCCACGTATTCAAGACATTTGACAATCGCGAGAGGCGTGCATGGGATGATTGATTTTACCATACCCGCTGGGGGTTGGTCGGTGTCCGTTGATGTTGATGCGGTTAATGTGCCTGTGCTTGGTGTTGCCGTAAGAAGGGATTTGGGATCCAGGAACCGGACGCTGCAAACACATAATGTATTAGATATTGTTTTGAGTGAATTTGTGTGTAGAGACGTACTTGTGGTAGAGGTTGTAATGAAACTTGAAGTGTAGTCCTTCGACGTCTTTGAGTGGGGATACGATCTATACCAATAAACCCATCCACTCTATCATCATATAACTAAAGCCGCACCTGCTGCAAATAATGATCCTACAAAAAAAATTAACACCACCCCAAAAGACACAAAGTCAAAAGAAAAAAAAAGACCAACCTGCTGCGCTCCAAAGATCGGAAAATACACCTAAAAAAAAACCACATACTCAAAACTCAACACCCTCCCCAAAACACCCCCTCAAAAAAATGCAAAGCGCAAAACCCACCATAATCCCATCCACGCTCGCATCCTCATTAGCTTCCACAATCGCCTCTTCCACACCCTCTCCCTCACCCAAAACCTCCCCACCCTCCCTCTCAACATTCAACGCAGCCCCAACCTTCTTCAACACAAACTCAAACCCAAGCTCCTCACACTGTCTCCTCGTAAACTCTGCATAACTCCTACTCGGCCCCGAAGACGTTGCGAGTATCCCTACAAGTTTTGGTTTGGTTTTGCTTGTTGCTTGTTTGAGAGAGAGGGAGGATTGGACTTCGGCACGGAATTGGTTTGCTATTGCGTCTGCTTTGAGGAGGAGGCCTTTGGGTTCTGATGTAGTTGTTGTGGACGCGGGTGCGTTGGGGGTCGATGTTGTTTGTGAGTGTGTGCTGGTAGATTCTGCCATATTGTCTGGTAGAGTGGGATTGTGAACGGGAGCGAAGAACTAGATATCTAAATTTTTGATATTATGATGGAAGGAGGATCTAAATTAGTAAAAACTGATCTTATCACCATATCTTGACATTCAGGGGCTTTCCTTTCTCGATTTGCGCTCAAAAGTCACAAAATCCAAGCGAGCATATGGATCCATTCAGAGGATAAATAATTACACTAAAACAAAGAGAAGAAATCTTGTCTTTATAGTACAGTACGGACTCGAAATGAAATGTTGAATCGTTCTTCTAGAGTGACACTCAGTCAAACCAGTCTACACTTCAAATTCAACTCAAGTGTCAAGCATTGCCCGAATGTCCAATCCCATTAACCTTTGATGCACCCGAGTGAGAGTATTGATTCGGAAGTGGCGGAACGGGGGGAGCAACAGCTGCCTCTGCACCATTCTCTTCTTCGCCTTCCTCGTATTCTTCACCTCCAGCGTTCCTTGCATCTCCTTGTGCATCTTCATCTTCATCTTCATCATCCATGAGTTGCGCCGCGCGCTAAACCAGGAACATTCAGCCAACCGTAACCACAATAAAAACATAGTGACAAACACATACCTTCATGGCCTCGGCCTCATTCGAATAATGCCTTCCCCTAGCCCTGATAAACGCAG
>QFDT01003148.1:0-11365 GCA_003315915.1 Macrolepiota dolichaula | reverse complement strand
CAACGTCAGCCGCCCCCACCGGTCACGAAGAAATTAAGGACGCAGGATGGATGGTCGCCTGGTGTCGGTAGTCGAATGCGAGAGGCCGACTTTGATGATCTCCCCGAAATATCAATTACTGTCGATGGGAGCTACGGGTTCACTGAAACAGCTCTAACCTCTACACCCGTGAACATAAGATCAAAGCAGCCTAATACCCCTCAGCCCAGACACCAGGTCCAGAATAGTGTTTCCACGTCCCACTTTCAACCTCCAATCCCTCCTCGATCTATTGCTCAGTCAATCCAGCACCGGCCTTCACCTGTCCCCAATCCGATCCGGGCACGAAGCGCGACCCCCTCAGTCCAAAGCAGATCAAGTGATATTTCCGGCCAACCCTCTCTCGAAAAGCAGCTCCTGGAACTACAGGCACAACTCCAAGAGCTCAGAAATGAAAATCAGAAAATTCAGGACGCTTTGAAAGAAGCAACGGATGCAAAATATACTAAAGAAGGAGAAGTTTCCATCCTGCGTAAAAGCATAGAGAAGGTGTGTTCATTTTCAACCCCAACCCCACATATTTAATTATGCTCAGACAGCACAAAAACATGCCGAAGAGATAGCCAAAATGAAGGCTGCGAAAGCGGAGGCGGACGCCAAACAAAAACAACTGGAGCGCCAGACAAAAGAAGAAGTGGAAAGGTTGAAAACCCAGTTCATTTTCAAGGTGTGTTCCAACCCCATCAATCGGCTGGGTTCTCGTGTTTAGTACGGTTCCTCAGCAACAGGAACTTGAGGCTTCCCTCAGACGGCCCCCACCCTCAGTACGGGTAGCAAAGGTTCAGAAAAATGTGCCGGTGACCCCCATCCGAATCCCGAGCCAAATAGGTGCATGGAGGGTAACCCAGAATCCCGATACCAGTCGGGAACTTGACGAACGTATGTTGAGACGAAGTCCTCTATCAATGCGCACTGGACCCAGGTCACCCGAAGCCATCAAACTGTCTGCATTCTTGCCTGGGTTCCAAAATTCATTCACGACAACCCCATTGAAATTAGGTTCAAAAATAGTTAACAAAGGGAAGCACAGAGACATACAGAAAGAAGATTCCTTTGAAGTCTCGAGTCAAAATACTTCGCAGCGGCCACCCCGGACAACAGCACTACTGCAACACAACAACGATAATTTAGACTATGGTAATCCCTTCGACGCAGCACTGAATTCAGACGGTCCAACAACATCGGTCGACGGTGATGGAGACACTGTAATGCTTGACCATATCGAAGATGGAATAGTCGGTGAAGATCCGATCGAGGGCTTTAACTACAAAGCTGAGGTTAGTCCAATCACCCCTCCCTCTACACCCGAATCTCCAATATTAGACAGCTATCTCGTATTATCCTGACGCACACGCAAATACACGCAAACGAGGCTACTTTCCAGTCATTAATCGGACTGCCCGTTACTCGCAACTTTCCAAGTGTACAAGCAAAAAATTGTACACAGGCATGTCAGGCGCTTATGCTAGCCCTCTCGAACCCAACTGATGATTCGGATTACGCTGCTTGCGTCTCCCAAATCACGCAAAGCCTTCTCACACTTTTACAAAGCCTACTCTGTACTGATCCTGTATGTTCTCTCATAACGTCTCCCGTGCTTGT
This sequence comes from Macrolepiota dolichaula, assembly GCA_003315915.1. Lineage (NCBI taxonomy): Eukaryota > Fungi > Basidiomycota > Agaricomycetes > Agaricales > Agaricaceae > Macrolepiota > Macrolepiota dolichaula. The sequence goes on along the minus strand of QFDT01003148.1, from coordinate 9,724 downwards.
TGTGATGCATTCCAGTGTCTTCCAGCAATTGCTTTGCTGAGTCTGCTTTGTTCACTGGTTCTATCGCTACCGAACTTGAACGAGATCCTCCTGTCCCACGGAACAGAAGACGAAGAGGATCCTTTGATTTTCGTGACCATCTGCAATTTGGTGGAGCACTTTTCTCTATCCTCCACGAACATTGCCGAGGCCGCAATAACAGAAGCCTTATCTCTCCTGGAAATCATTCTATACAATATCCCTGATAAAATAATCACAAGGTTTGCTTTGTCCAACGAATGTAAAACACTACGCTAAGGCATCCCTCAGACTTAACCTCTTATCTAAACGAATGTCTTCCCTGGTCGCGTCGCTCGGCACCTCACAATCACAAGAGCGTACCGGAAATCTCAGTCGACTTTTTCTGCTCCTCGCCACATGTTATTCCTTTCTTCACCCTATCCGATCCCGAGCTCATTTCATTATACAGACAGTACCGTCAGCACACAACTCGCTACCCCTATGGATGACAGTAATCAATTGGAGAATTACAATTTTAAAGATTCTTTGCTCATTCATCACCTCTGCGTGTACCTCCTAGAGAGCCTAAACGATGACCCCAAACAGGTGAGCCACGAGACTGTCTAACGGACAATATTCTTAATCCATGGTCTGCAGAATATGACAGCACACAACAATCTCATTGGCTGCTTAGTTCAGCTGTCTCTAACACAGGCAGAGTGGCTCGTAAAATCCCATATAGTAATTCCTACACTAGTCTACTTTATCGCTCATCTTTCAGCCGTATTATGGAATGACGATATGCACTACCTCGATGCATCACAGGCACACCCGTGAGTTAACCTCACCCATATATCCCACATGTCCTAAACTTCCCTTGCCCTCCGCAGGGTCATTGTGTCTATTCATCAAGGACTGTTTCTCCTTTACCACCTTGTCTATTCGTCACAGCCGGCCGTGCATCTTCGCGAGAAGCTACAACATTCCACCCACCGTAACCTGAACAATCTCGTGCATATGTTTATCGTCGGTTTCGGTCAGCTCAGTTACTCGGAACCACCCGAATGGATTGACACGGAGGGAAAGGCTGAGCTTGAAAACCTCACTGGTCCGTAGAGCATCCTTATCACTTCGCCAGTTTCACAATATATTTCACAGAACCCGCCCGTGAATTGTTGGACCTCGTCATCGATGGACCCGAAGGCGATAGCATTTGGGCTGCTTATCAAATGGAACCCGAGAACGAAAGCGAAACTGATGAAGAGGAGAGGGAGGCTCGACGAATAGAAGATGATATGCAGCCTCAAAGTAATATACAACTTTGAGTTACTCCCAACTATTATACAATCACACTGTTGACATGGACTTTCGTTTGTACATCTGATAAACTTCATATTCTGCATATTGTTGACGTGGCCATGCCCTCAGGTACAAAAAATAGTACCAATGGAAATGCCTTCGTAAGGACCGAGCTGCCAGGGATGGTGTTGGTTGAGTGCATCATTATCAATAAGTTAGTTCCGAACTCACATGATTCAGGATGTTCCCTTCAAAAACATTAGGCACTGTACTAATTGTACATTGGGAATCAGTTGCATCATCATCACCTGTGTCAGACAAACAATACCGTCAACGCTCTGTAGTACATGGATCTTACATACTTACCTGGGCATGAAACGGCGTTCCCTGGTGAGATGATGTGGATCTCTGTCGCTGGGTGACCGTAACCTAGGAATCTCCCTGGTACAATTGGAACGATGTCTTTTTCGTTGTTAATCCTTTTGAAACTGGGAACCTGAATGGGTCATTGTTATTAGGCAACCATTGACCACCTCAAATATAGTTTTCCGTGCTTACTTTGGCGTCAATAAGCTGAGCGAAGGCCGGGTTACCGACTCGTGGTGTTCCATAGGTAAAGGCTCGAATGGAAGTCGACGATGGCAAGTTCAAGGTGAAGAAGAGTGCATCGAGTTCGGCCAATGCGCCTCCAAGTGAGTGGCCCACCTATAACCTAGTCAGATGGATTTTTTTCAACCTCAAAAGCCACGTACGCAGGTAACGCTCTGAGTATTGTGGGCCATCATCAACCTCTTGACCTCAGTCAGAATTTGCGAAGCGGTCAGCGCGTGCTCGTTTCGGAAACCATCATGAACCTGGACATTCGAAGATACTCCCGGGAACAATGAGGTATCCAAGGGATCCATCAAGATATTAACATCTGTCAAATCAGAGACACTAGTAGCCGGTCAGCTTCACCCACTAAACTGTAAACTGGACATTCACAGTTGGGTCGGATCGGTCCCTTCATGGGCAACAATAACGGTGTTCTGGGTGGGCCAATAGCCGACAAAAACTACCGACGTCGTACGCGGACCATGAACATTTTCGGTAGGTGCTTGTATTGACATGACGACTCACAAATTTGAACAGCATTACCATCCCCACCAACGAGCGTGGGTTGGAATCCTGGTAGAGCATTGCACGCGTCTGTGGCTTGTCAGTCGATTTCCTATAGTTTCAGAATTTAGGGCATACCACCGCAAGACCAGTTACGCAAGATGCTTGTCGGGCAATATGCTGCTCGTGCAAACTGCGTGAAAGGGGCCAAGCTCGACAGATCTGTGGATGACAAGGGTGTTACAGCACGCTTGTCCAGCTTTACCGTGGGCATCGCTGCCACTAGATAAGCGAGAGCGCACAACGAAAACAAGCTACTGAACATTGTTGGGAGTACTGTACTATACTATTCACTTCTTCCTCCCTTAAGTACCCAAACCGATAGAATCCAACATATCGACGGTGTGAGTTTACGCCTCATTTTGTTATACTCTCCACATGGCCAGTTCATCGCTTCTGAGATATATTTCACCCCAGCACACATGGTCAGTGTAGTCGATTTGACGTTTTGAATTGGCGGGGGTGGCGGTGCTCCTGAACTTTGAGTGAGCACAATCACAGACCTCACTCTACCCCCATCTCGGCGATTATGTCAAGGAACCCAACCCAGTCTCGCACGCGTGGATTGTATTATATCAAAGGTCCCGTGGACCATAAGTGGAGATTCCGCCCACGCGAAACCCTGAGTGGTAACAAGTGAATTGAGGATCTATTGATATAGATGTCAGATGAAACCAAAACTATTGATACTATTGTCCAGTAAAGGTGTATTCTTCCCGACCATCAGGTCGGACCAGGGAACTGAAGTGGGAAAACCTTCGATGAGCCCCCACCTCAAATTCTTATGAAAAAAGCTCAGTATCGTTTGCGACCTTGTTCTAAGCTTCGACGGCGCAGCATGTGATAAACGTCAAGTAGATGCCCTATTTTTGCTTCAAGTTTTAAAATATGGCAAATTATGCTGCTAGCGTAGATCCAACCTCAATATCAATGTTAATCTCAGGTCCTCGCGACTCAAACACATTACACCTTCGTGCGTAACCAATATTTGTTCATCAACCAACCAACTGACTAGCAGCGCCTTAGGCGATGTTATGGGAACATATCAACAACAATTGCCAAATAACGCCAAGAGCGTGATATCTTTGATTAAAGTTAGATGAGCAAGAGGGACAGCAATTCTCAAGCGTTAGAATGCATCGCAACAGGGTTAACCCTTATATATTATTATAATAATGGACCTTGGTCCAGGGGTCACTATTCCCCAACAATCATAGTGGGTCCCACAACGACCCCGAAGATGCGCACCGTCGAGGTGGGCATAGCCGTGGCGCATGCTAAGGTTGATCCTATAGACACCAAGTAACCGCGTTTTGTGGTACAAGAGTGACACGCATTCCCTTAGGATAACTAACCATGTTGGCTAGAACAGTGCACCCACAGTGATTGAATATCATGCGCATGGGGTGGGTGGGGCAGATTCATCAATTTAACCATGTATGGTCTGTCATGATCATGGGTGGTGGCAACATGGAACATCCTGCTAAATGCGTCTTGCAAGAGAACTCTGTTACACGTTGTTTTGGCCTGAACTTGGACGGCATCCGAACTATCCCCTAAGTGGGACTGGAAAGCCAGCAGCAGAAGCACGCATCAGGAGCATGATTGCAGAATCCTCACAGGGATCGTCCAACGAGGGAGTGCCAGTACATGACGAGCAGGCTTCCTGGATGGTGATGTCTAATTGCAAACCACCTGCCTTCCCTGCGGGGTTCCTTGGAAGACCTACGTGGTCGGAACTGGAAGCCAGGGAAGTGTGATTGCGGAGTAATCTTCTGCAGGGAATGTGAAGCACCATTTCAGAGTCCAAAGTGTGGGGAAGTCCAGGGGGAAAAGACAGGGGAGACAGATCTACAGAAATCAGGGAGTTAGTGACTGAATTGACATGTGGTCAGCTCAGAAGGGGGAACCGCACTTGAGTATTTAAGGTGCACCCGGAAATCGGTACGGGATTAGTACAGGCATACGCGATGTGTTGAAGGAGCCCTACAACTAGAAAAGGGCCAAAAATAACAATAAAGGGAAAGACTAACTTGTATGAGTCTAGGACGCCATGCTAGTTGCCGTGGTTGTCTAGCTTTACGGACAATGGACAATGTCTGGTGACCATCGATCGTACACTGTCGGAAAGCTGGCAGCAGTCAATCAAAGTTATCTTGATTCTGATTCCTATATCCAGCCCTCAAACAATAAGGTCAGTCTTCTATCGGTTCTTCATTTCCCAGGCTATATACCTCAGTTTTTGCCCTCATAATTCTTACCTAGGCCTACAATGAGCTCCAATCCTGGTCCGCTTCAAGGGCGCCGTAAGGGCCCCAAACAACTCCCCCGTCTCCCCCTATCGGCATTCACACCACCGAATTCTGGAACCTCGGACAGGTTCCCCCTACCGCCCAGCCCTAGCACAGTCCATCCCGAGAACGTGGTCGATGCTCACGTTGTGGGAGACCCCGATTTGGAAAGGTGGCAGAGAGAAGTCAGTGAAACGCTCGGCAAGCGTACATATGGTGTGGTTTTGGCGATCCCCGTGAACAAGGCAAGCGAAATTGTCAAAGAGTAAGTACTTGCCCTGTATATATACCAGCGACTGCAGGCTCATGCTTGATTGTCAGGACAAGAGGAATCAATATCATATCTACCATGATTCCTTTTAGTCTTGGGGACCCAGGATCCGTTTCTGCGGCCGTACAAGCCGCTAGCGAATCCAGCGTACCAGTATCGTTTTCCACTGTATTCTCTGAATCGTCCCCGGAAAACATTGCGGCTATGCGAGAGGTTCTCCAGAAGGGTCGTCCCGTGGATATTGAGATACAAACGGGCATGGCAGATGCGTCATTAGAACGCTTCGAAGAATTCCTGACGAAGGCTACGGCAGAGCTGGAAGTGGTTCCCCCAATCATCTTATGTCAGTGTGAAGAGCCTCTGACGTTATGAATTTATGATCTCATGCAACAATGTAGCCAATCTCCTTCCACCTCCTCATGACTTGAACCTCCCAATTGTGAAACTGATGAACCACCCGATTTACAACACTTTCCAGGCGCAAACAGCAGCACTTTCCCTCTTCCCATCTGCGTATGTCAAATATCTGCCTCCTGTCTGGGGAGTAGCAACACCATCAACCCCCCAACCTGGCGCCGCGACGGAAAGCTCAGGGGCAAAGGAACAACGGGAATGGAAGCGGCGAATCAAGATGTATCGTGCGTAGTTCTCCTTTTGTGTATGACTCTGATGGTGCTGATTCTGATGCGTTCTGTAGTTGGACCCGTAATGGAGGCGTTTGGTTTCCAACGAATGATTTTTGGTTCTTCACCCCCGGGGGTCTCACAGGTGCCGTCCAACTCCAGTGATTGGTACAATATAGCTCGAGAAGCCTTGGCCGAGCTCGGAGTGGAGCAAGAAATCGTGGACAACGTTTTCTCACTCAATGCTCAGAAAGTGTATGGGTCTGGGTGATAGCAATTGTATTATACCAAGGGAGTGGATACTTATGTCAATTGCTTTGTTTGTATGACTATAAATGGAGATCTCAAGGATTTACATAAGAAGATCATATGTTACCTACGACAACCAGGGGAGGAACAGCCTGCAGTCAGCCAATCACAGCACAATCGACGATCATGGTGAATAGGACCGCGTGGATACACGAGGCATACAGGCGGTAAATGAAGAAGGGCCAGGAGATCAAATGTGCAGCCGGTGGGAGTTGTGGGCGTAAGTATGGTGTATGTGTGGAGGGTTGTTGACAAGCTAAATCTGCAATGTTGGACACGTGACAGTAGCAGAAGGGGGTATCACTGGCATCAGACACACGGTCAATGGGCACGCGTAGGCCACCCTCCTGCTCAACTTGTGGGTCCTCTTCACTCTTCATACCCTTCTCGGGCATCGGCCCCACAGTCCCCCTTAAATCCAGGTGTTTTCTCTTCTCTCTCCATTACTCTCTTCTCTCTCCTGACTTTCTTCCAAGTCCATGTCCCAGTCCCCAAACGTATCAAGAGACAGAGCGCCCAAGGAATCCACAGATTCATCGTGAGTACAGATCGTGCTGCGTCCGTGGTTATCGAGCATGAATTTTCATCTAGAAGCAGCCGGGAATCCAGTCCTGAGCCTGTAGGTCATTTTATCATCCTCAATTCAATCAATCTAACAGCCTTTCCAGGCGACCTCGAGGAAGCCGCGATCTTTCTCTCCAGAGTCTGAATCTAGTGATTCTGTGGCACCGCAGATTACCGTTGTCCATGACTCGACTTCGCCACCGGACCAACCAGTCATACGTCAAGGACTAGCATTTCGCAGTGTCGCGACCAGAAACATCAACACATATGAGCCTGCTATGAAAACGGGGGAGGCTACTTTTCTTCCTGGACAAGCAGTACAAACAACTATAGGCGCGCCAACCTCCGTTCCGAGTTCTGTAACCTCGCGTCCTCTTGTGTCATCAGCGAGCCCGACGCCTGGCCCTCCGGCGTCATCCTCGAATCCGGCGACACCATCGCCCCATTTGTCTGCAATGAGCACGCCCTCTGATAAATCGGCCGCACAAAGGGGTACAAAGAAAGTTTCAAAACCTGCAACGAAAAAGGCGAAACATGGGGAGGATACTTCCTTCGTCACAGGGCGATTTCGTCTCTCTCAGTACAGTGCAGCGGCGACTGATGGGACCCCCCTTCATCACGGACACGGTCCTTACGCTTCTGTCTATAGGGCCCCAATCCCGCCGGTCGAAGCAACACCACCTGGACCTAGACTGGAGGCGTCTTCTCCGGTTGTTCCTTCTACTTCTGTTCCGAATCCAGGTACCCGAATCATAATGGCTGACCCATCCCCCAAAGCTATAAGGCGAGGCTCAAAACCCCAAAGTATTCCGCTCGGGGCGGCACCGGTTCAAGATGATTCCACTGATACAAGCCCCATCCAATCTCGGGCTCACCCAGGGTATACAATTCATCTTCCTGCTTCCGCACAGCCGACTCAATGCATCACTATCTTTTTTCACTGAATAATAGGATACCTCGCGTTTCTGTCCCGTCGCCCACTCCATCGACTGTTTCTCCAGCTCCGGGTTCAACACATCCGTCAGCTAATCATCCCCAACCAACCGGTTACTACCGCCGGAATTACGAGCATGATTCCCAGCCTTCCTCTCGGGCCGATCCATCGCAACCTCCACCGACCTCTATTCGGATGAACGAATCACATAGTGGTGATGCCACCATGGCTCCTCCGCCCGCTGAGGTGGCTATGTACCAACTAAAAGGAAAGGAGAGAGAAGTTCCTGGACAACGTGAGCATTTTTTTGTTGAGTCTGCAACCGGTCATTCCTATGACACATGGTTAGGTCAACACCAACCTGAGCCTTCTCGGCCACCGAGAGGAAATGTTCGTCTGGTAACCGCCCTAATTGAGGACAATCGAACGAATCCCCCAGATCACTTACTAGCAGAAGTATATATCCGTTGTTGGAGTGGCAGCAGACCAGATGAACTTTGGTGTGATGCCAAAGAATTGGTGGGTTATCTGATTTTCTCCAAACTCTCTTATCAACCAAACTAAAATTTCCTTTTAGAGCGAAACGCTTCAGACAAGCGCATCCAGGATCGATGGTTCGTCTTCCTTTATTTTCATCGGTTCATAATCCCGAAATCATGTTCACAGGGCCTGCAAAAGTATTTACCCAGCGAGGAGCATATCGACAATGTTTTCTCCGAATCACTGCTGAACAAGAGGACAGATATAATTCCATGAATCTCGCCTTAGCGTCCGACAGGACAATTCCAATCTCCGTTGAATATGTAAGTGGGCTAAATCCGCCGTGACATTTATGTAATTCAAGATTTTTATAGTGGGCTCCGCCTGGCACCCAGCCAAAGTCGGCCAATTCAGTAGATTGGCGGATGCCCTGGCACACTTCCCCCACCCCACCTCAGGCGCACCTTCCACCTCAATCTCAATATCATTCTTATTCTCAATCACATCCTCATTCACAGTACCCTCCACCATCACAACACCACGCGCAATCTCACATTCAATCACAATCACAACCCCATCGTCCCTACTATACCCAACAACCACACGATGACGGCAGACACCTTGTAGAGCCCTCCAGGAAACGACAAGCTTACAATGATGGTGCTGCGGATTATTCCCCAGAGTCTCCGTTACGCCGTGCACCTTACGGAGCCCCAACGAACAGCCAGGTTGTTCATGATCCCAGACACGAGACGCTATCCGTTTCTCGCAATCCCTCATCCACGTACCCTCGGAAAAGGCATATCCCAGACGCACCGTCCCCTACGGATGATAGTATGCCAGGCGAGGGTACTATGGATACTAGGCCTGATTATAAGAACGCAGGCTACGAATCATCTCGATCTGAAGATGTTCGACAAATGGCTTCTGACATGATTGATGAACTTATGAACATCGACGTCACGGTTGATAACTACAACCGTCTACTCCGCACCCACAAATTAATGAATGTCGTTAACGCATACAGGATGGTCGAGGAAATCTGCAAGAAATATGTGGGTCGACATTTGCCTATCAAGGGTTTCAACGTTTCTCACACAATTACCGAGGTGAGTATCCAACTGGTTTGTTTCGGCCACAAATTATATGCTGTCTTAGGTGGATATCGCCAAGGGCCTTGGCGCAGAGGACCCTCGTAGATTTGTGTCCGAGTGTCGTGAGACACTCCGGCTTTTCGACTTGTACGGCGTGAGGGGCCAACGAGGTGAAAACCCAAAAGTACTCGAGATGTTTCAAGATGCCCGTTCGGACTTTGACCCTGGGTCCATTAAACGACTTCAGAAACTCTTGAGAGATATAGATGCCCAATGGATGCGAGAGCATGCGGAGGGCAATGGTGGAGGCGAAACTCAGCGATCTACGCCACGGCTGACTTGAACTTAATGACATTCCTATCTGTATTACAACTCTCCACGCACGAACTCGCTTTGGAATATTGTGTGTGTCGCACTGCTTTCGATAGTTTTCCTTGTTGGAATATGTAATGGATTTTCGAATTTATTACATTTCTGTTATTTCGAACTCCGACCGATTTGTGTGATCAGTGTCGTGAGTGTGAATGATCTTGGACGCGTCGCATACAACCTTATCGAAACCACTTAATCATGTCATCAAGTATCGAACTCATAAATCCAAAGGCAGAAAGTGTGCGACGCGCGGCGGCCCTTCAGGTGCGTGTATCGTCCATTCTCATTACTCCAAGACTGATTGTACACTAGGTCAATACCACCGGTGC
>QFDT01003144.1:0-14426 GCA_003315915.1 Macrolepiota dolichaula | reverse complement strand
AGTCGCCGCCAAGGATCCTAGTGCCATTATCACAACCCCTATTAATTTCGAAAAGGGCTTAAGCAGGGTTGAGGCTCTTGGAGTCGCAAAGAAGCTCGGCTTAAGCGACGAGAATACCCAATCTCAAGCAGCAAACATTTTCATCAACCTCTACAAGATTTTCAAGGAGAAGGATGCAACCCAAATTGAAATTAACCCCATGGCTCTCGCTAAGGACGGTGAGGTCCTCTGGTAAGCCCCAGTTTCCCGCAAACCCCTTCCGTCCCTTTTCCGCCTCGACTTCGCTAATTCAATTTATTTTCAGTATGGATGCCAAGTTCGGATTCGATGACAATGCGGAGTTCCGTCAGAAGGACGTCTTTGCGCTTCGAGACATTTCCCAGGAGGAGCCCTCGGAAGTCGAGGCACAGAAGGCCAATCTCAACTTCATCAAACTAGACGGTAGCATTGGCTGTTTGGTTAACGGCGCCGGCCTTGCTATGGCCACCATGGACGTTCTTGCGCTTCATGGTGGAAATCCTGCCAACTTCTTGGATGTTGGAGGGTAAGTTTTCGTTTCTTCCTTTGGCGTGTTCCTTTCTTTTCTCATTGTGTACTCAGAGGTGCCACCCCTGAAACTGTGAAAAAGGCCTTCGAGATCCTCCTTGCCGACCCCAAAGTGAAGAGCATATTTATCAACATCTTTGGTGGTATCATGCGTTGTGACTACATCGCCGAGGGTGTCATTAAGGCTACCAGGGAGCTCGGTCTCAGCATTCCTCTTGTGGTCAGGTTGAAGGGTACCAAGGAAGAGGAGGCCAAGCAGTAAGTGTCCCCAGGTCCAGTGAAACCCCTCCTGTCTCTAATGTGTAATACTTTTTAGAATGATCAGGGAGTCAGGTCTTAAGATTATTGCCTTCGACGAACTAGATGATGCAGCGGAGAAGGCCGTCCAACTTGCAGCATAGATAATTAGATATTTCATGTTATTGCCTGCTTATATCCTCTTTCAGGTCAACTAATACCACTTGTCTTATAAGCTCTTGCGCAGATGTCCATGTATCAGCGTGCGACTATCAATTGAACATTGTGTGCAATATGGAAAACAGCGATACTAACATTATGGAAACGAAGACAACAAGAAAATGCAAAAAAGAGAACACGGGTTGCACAAAAAAAGTGAAAATAACAAAGAATAAGTCGACAAGAGGAATTTTAGGAAAACACGTATGCTAGCTAGTGCACAAAAAAGGAGACCATGTTCACCATGTAGACCTAACAAAAGAAGCAGGATTATAACTCGATGGGTGGTGTGGTTGTTGACCGGGCGTCGCACTCGCAGCTTGCGGTCCAGCGTCAGTCCTAGGTTGTCCTCTCCCATGTACGCCCGCGTGTGGCGGGGGTGGCGGATGAACACTCATATATGCGCCAGGGTGCGAGGCATGGGCCTGGTGTGGCACAGGTTGCATATGCATCATCACAGGACTACTCGCATACATTGGCAATGCACCAGCGTGTGCATGTGCATGTGCATGCTGCATAGCAGGACTCATCATCGGCACACCCCGCCCTCGCCCAGCGGCAGCCGTACCCACAGGTGGCTGAGGCGCAGGCATCGTGCCCATATGATGTGGTGGATACACAGGGGTGTTGGGGGCCGGATAGGGCATCATGGGTGCGTTGTAAGGGGACATCATGGGTCGCATAGCTGGATTACCGGATGCAGAGGCTGTTGTTTGTGGAATCCAGAGAGGACCTTGATACATCGGTGCGTGGCCATTGACGGCCATCCTGCTTGGTACAGGGCTAGATGTCAATGGATGCGGGTAGACGACAGGACTAGGTGAGTGGCTCAACATCGGGGAGTAATGGTCATAAGAGTGTGGTCTCATCACATTAGCGGGTATGGGCGAATAAGGATAGGGAGAGGCGCGGGCAGGTGTGTTGTTGCTCGAGGGTGGGGAAATGGCATTTCGATTCTGATGATTCGAATTGGAGTTGCTAGAAGATGAGGATGAGGGTACCTTCTGAAAAGCCCTTGTGACTTCGTGCAAGGACAGACGGGATGTCGTTGATGGTAGGACGGGGGGTGGTGTCTCTCCATCCTCAGACTTGACCTCCTGGATTGAAAATGGCACTGGCACCAGATCATCCGCAATGCCCTCCAGCGAATTGACAGGATTCAGGTCAAGCTTGTTCGCAGGCTGCGACCAAACCGCCTTGAGATGTTCTGGATCAGGCGCCCGCACAGCACCAGCGTCCTTGATAGTCCTTCCCCAGGGTGTCGATGTGGATTGATGACTTGGCGAAGGGGCCGAGATAGTACATGTCTAAAGAGGGATATGCCATAAGCTCTAGCGCTCCGTAGTTGAGTGATGATACTCACCGAGTCGCCGACAGATGTTACTTCTGACATTTTGGTATTGATTGTTGGCGAGGGTGCTGACGATAGCGATTGAACTACATTAGCCCCTGTGCCCATTTTCGTACCCGATGCCGATGTACTTCCATCCCGAAATTGCGGAAGGGCCACCACCACCTTCTCTTTCTCGCCTTCTGGGATAGAAATGGAGGGTATTGTTGGGTCATCCAACTCGCTCGTCACAATGAAGTTCACTAGTGGCTTAGGATCAGCCTCCACAACATCGATTCGTGAATCACGAATAAAAGCCACAGCGGACCCGGCAGGCATCTTCGGTTGTTGTCTTGTCATTACCCTCGATGTCGCATGCGTATGGCCCTGAGGCTCATCCTGCAATTTCACTGACGAGGCGTCCTTCGTAGAGTCTCGATCCCGAGCGCCCGTTACACTGTCCTTATCTTTTTCACCAGCACCACTGATATTCTCCTTCTCTCCTTCTTTCCCCTTCTCCTCCACCTTAGCAGCAGCCGGCGCCGGCCTCCTCCAACTCACCGCCCCGTCTGCATTTGTCGGTCTCCCAAACACGCCTCCGCCGGCCCCATTACTACTGTTATTACTATGTTTCGCACCAATACTAACCGTCCTTGCAATTACGCTCCCGCCCGCTTTCGCATTTGGTAACGCAATCCGAATCCTAGTTCCCTTGAATCCCGTCGTCTGTTTAAACAGCACAGAATTAACACTGAAATCCCGCTTGTTCATGCCGAATACTGGCGGCTCAAACGACAACAGATCAAGTCGTGCTGGGAGGGATGGTTTTGAGAACTGGTGGTGTTGACGCCGAGGTATAGGCTCAATGCGGTGTGAGACTGTTGGCAGCGTCACTGTAAGAAGATCTGATGATGATGTAGGTAATGGTGGTTGTACAGGGGGATCCGTCGATGTACTGAGAGGCTCTCGTAGTTCCTCAAGTTTCTCTTCTGTTCGGAACTTAGGTGGTGGTAACCATCGTTCGCGCTTTACTGGAGCAACTATGTTTGTACTCGTAGACGGTGATACCCGCGGTTGGGAATGTTGAAGTTGATGATGATGATGATGGTGATGATAGTGAGGCTCTGTCTGTGTCTCGGTAGATTTCTGGTTCGGATTCTCCTTGCTTGCGGCATCAATTGCACCCCTGATCCTCGACATTACATCATCCAACGCTGACATCGATGCCTCGGCATGTGGTCGCACACGAGGATGCGGGATAGGATGATTAGAAGAGGTTGTATCCCGAAGGACAGGTGCGCTCCCAGACAAGCGAACAGTGATTACTTCCTCCTTTGCGCTGGCCTCACTTGTTGTTATAGGAGCTGCGCTGGCCTTCCTTTTCCAAACACTCTCACTCCTCACAACGGGGGCGGCAGGACTAGAATATTTGCTGTCCTCGAAGAAATCGCTGGCAGTTGGCCGCACCTTGGTCGGAACACCAGTTGCTTCTTGCTTTGTCTCCACCCCTATCTCTGCTTCCTTCTCTTCCCCAATCTCACTCTCCTCCTTGCCCCCCTCACCATCACCAACAAATTTGCTCATATTCGAGAAGTCAACGACTTCGAGGTCATTCATTGACGTCTCAGCAATATCAGCAACTTGATCCAACGCAGTCGAGGGTGCATTTGACAATGTTGAATCCGCACGTGGGTGTGGTGGCGGTCGAGGAGGTGCCTGCCAAGAGGACGGAGATGGTAATGGATTCGCTTTAGCTCTCCACGATTCTGATTGTGCTGCGGGGGAAACGTCGGGCGCTGCTGGCGGTGGTGGTACATGTGCACTTCCGAGCCCAAAACTCGGCCGCCGGGTCCCAGGGCCAACGCTCATGCTACTAACACCAGCTTCTGGCGTCACTCGCCGCTGTTTACCGCGTAATGACCGGGGTCGTATCGGGAGATTTTGGGATAATGACACTGCGTCAATACTCGGACGACGTTCCGCCAATGGTGACTTGACTGTGGCATCAACCTCAACAGCACCAACAGCGTTCTCAATGAATGCAACGGCTTCCTTCTCTCGTTCCTAAAAAAAACAAACCCTCAGTCATCTTAACATACGAGGTGAAACGACGCAATAAAAAACATACCTTAACCTCTTCTTCATCATTCTTCTCTTTCTCCTTCTCTTCTTGCTCTTTCTTCATCTTCTCCTCCAACTCTGCCGCCTTCCTCCTCGCCCTCTCCTTCTGTGCTTCCCTCTCTGCCTCTTCCTGCTGTTTCCTCGCTTTTGCCCTCGCAGCAGCAGTCTGCATTAGATCCTTTGTCACCTCATTCAAATCCGCGCCCGCACCCGCAGCAGCACTTAAGGTGGAACCGAGAGGAGGCAATCCAACACTCGAAGCACCGGCAGGAGAAAGTGCCAACGCAGACGAATGATGCGATAATGAGGGTGAAGGTGGACCAAACCTTGATGATTGTGGTGATGTCGGTGCTGGGAAACGACCCTCACGATCGCGATCACGGTCCCGCGAGGGTAGCCGCCTTGGTAGAGACAGATTAGGTGAAAGATGAGGTGGGAGCTGGCGCCCACCGCTGCTTTCTTGCGAGGGGCGTCTCGTCATCGCGTGCAAAGGAATAGTAGGCGGGGGCCCCATATCCGAGCGCCGTCCTCGCTCATCCCGGTCTCGATCTCGTCCTGGCAGAGAGGTAGACGGTGCCATGTCATGCGACTGTTGTACTCCCCAATCGTTTCTTGTCATGCGCGGACTCGGGGGTGGATGATCACGTCTCTGCGAGGATCCAATATCGCGCCGATCTCCAATATGCCCAGATGGGTACCCTGTTCTTATTTCTCTACCCGTTGGTGTAGGTGCACCATTGACACTTCTTGGGGGACGTGGGGGAAGCTCACCATTTCCAGATTTTTGTAATAACTGGAAATTACCCTTTCTTGGGTCCCCAGGAGACGTTGGCCCTTCATTGTAGCTCCCCCTTCTGCTGTGATGGTATGTCGATTGGCTACTACTACCACCACTACCACTACCACCAGGAGGACGAGACGTATGGCTGTACGGCTCTAATCTGTTCGAGCGCTCATTGAACAGTTGTGGGTGTAAGTGATCTTGTTGACCCTGGAGGGAGGTGCCGCGGCTTGAGAGGGCGGGACTCGTAGGGAAATCGCGAACGGGTGGTGGAGGTGAAGGTTTTGATTTTGGCCAACTCCGATCAAAGTCGTCTACAAACCGATCTTCTTTGCTGACAGGTTCATCTGGTGGAGCTGGAGAGGTGGAAGGTTCGGTTGCTTCGACTTTATATTGTCTACCATCCCCAAATTCAATGACACCTCCGAGAAAATCGTCGTTATCTTCTTCCATCTAAAAGAATATAAGTACCCATAGTCGTATTGATGAGAGTGAGACAAGACGCACCTCATCCCAATGGTGGGCGTTCGGATCCAGATGGACACCCCGGAACGTATCCGCCTCTTCCTCTAATCGGTGTTTTGAAGCAGTGCCAGAATCTGGACTATTCGCCTTCAGGTCATCCGGTTTTGGCTTTCTCGTCGCGGTAGCTGTGCAGGCAAATTAAATACAATAGGACGACCGTACAACACCTACGACACACATACCTTGAGCAACCTCAGCTGCGGTAGGGAAATCCTCCGATGTCATGATAGGTGCTACAGACGGCAGTTTGACGGCACCCCATGCAGACTTGGCTGCATGCTTAACACCATTACCCTCCTTTTGCAAGTTGGTATTTTGGAAAATAGCTGCACGAGGCTGGGGTTGTATTACTTTTCCTACATGCGGCAGCTGTGGTGCTACAGAATTAATGTGAATTGCAGTCGCTGTGGAAGGTAAAGGTGAGGAGCCGATGGGGGAGTTTGTTCCAGTTGACGAGGGCGCAGTTGAATTGGGACGCGACCACCCTGGGCCGGTAGTGGAGGAAGGTGCAGGTGATCCAGTGAGCTTTGCAGTGACAAGCCTAGAATGGGACTGGGCAGTCTGTATCTGTGGTCGTGCTGGTTTGGGAAATTGCTGTCAGAATGGGATCGAAGGGGTATGTGAAGACTGACACATAGAGGTGTTAGACTTGCCTGCTGCGGACGCGGAGGAGGCAGTGGCCATTGCTGCAGCTGCAGAGGTCTTTTCGAGGAACTTCTTGTTGATGTTCACGGCATTAAACTTCTTTGGAGGGTGAGGGGTGGAAGAAGCCTGTGAGTTGCCAGAGCCCAGCTGGACGAGGGTCGGACGTGCAGGGGCAGTTTGTGGGCGAGATTCTGGAGGTGCTGGGGGTGTTGGCTGCTCATTGGTTGAAGAGTTGGCCTCAGCAACGACGTCGGACGGTTGAATGTCCTGCTTGGGTGCAGAATCTGAGAGCAGGCCTGGGAGATGGTCTGTATTCGCCATAAACGCGTCTCAAGACGCCAGATAATCTGTGAATCTAACTGTGAACATGGTGGTTGTCAGGACTTGGACCAGACTGAGAGCGAGGAAGGCGGGCATACCTGGGGTGATACACCGCCAGTGGGGGAGTGAATATCCTCTTTCTCACAAGCAACTCCCTTTCTGGCCACACGGCCTTCCCCACCGGCAGACTATGCAAATCAGGAAACTCTCCGGCCGACTACCGGCATATATTAACTATCCTACTACGCTATCTCTGCAAGTTCGGTTTCTTTCTTCTGTAACCGATCCAATTCTACCTCCAATGCTACGTTGGCCATCTCAATCTGCAAAACACTCGAAATCAGATTCGTCCACCGCGTCTCCAGCGCCGTCAGCTGTTTGCCGATCTGGTCCTATCACAGCCTATTTATTTTAAATCCATAAAACGCTAGCACGACACGTACCTGCGAGTTCTTGCGGTCACGGTTGACTTCGACCGTCAGCTCCTTGAGCTCTTCGAGCGTCTTTTCAATGTTCTTTGCTTGCTGTTCCAATTGGTAATTGTGTATCCGCCACGCATTAGCACCATACGTCTGCAGGAGTGTCAAATTTGTTTGTCTGCGTTAATACGATTGAGGTCAGAGACCGAAAGAGGGTGAGTGTGTGAATGAGCGCACCGTATTCGTTGGTGCTCTAGTTGTGCACGAGCATTGTCAATCGCCGTATTCCATTCATCATCTGTTCCAGGTGTCGATATTGGTGCAGGTAGCTGGTAGCGCAGTGAATCCAAGGGAGGAAACTCTTCCTTTGCCTCAATACGCGCCAATTCTGCTTGTAGCAGTGGATTGTTCTGCAGCCAAACTCAGCAAGGAAAGATAACACGTTCTGCATGATGCTTACGAACAGTAAAGAGTTCGACCTCTGGTGGTACACGGGGGTGGAGGGAAGACGGAGGCTTTCCAAGCTCACGGGCAATCTCGTGGTCGACCTTGTCCTTTAGAAAGGGATACTTCTGGAGGTCATCGTCGTAATACGGCAGGGAGTCCAAGATGTCGTCCATGGCAAGACTCACTTATGTTCTAAGCGCAGGGAGTGTGATTGGGCCGGCAACTTCCGATGCTGGAACTCTGCAAAGTTGGCCAACACTCTCCCGTCTACTGACTCTCTAAAATGTCCCTCCGCCTTGCAACCAAAGCAGGCCGTGTTCTCGCTGCCAGGTCCGTGCGAACAGGCCCAGTCACTGCCGCCGTTATTCCCCGCAGCGCACTCCACTCCTCTTCCACAACCAAAGGTACGACTTCACCCGAACGTATTTCCACAACATACTCACACCCAATATTCAGCCTCCGCCTCGCCGTTTACAGAACCGACATCTCCAAACATCGCAGAAAAATTAGCCGCAACAACGGAGGCTTTGCACACCTATGGCTCATATCTCACCCAATGTCTTCCAAAGTTCATCCAGCAATTCTCTGTCCTCAAAGACGAACTCACCCTCTATGTTGCTCCCTCTGCCATCATCCCCGTCCTCACCTTTCTTCGTGACCACTCCCAATGCCAGTTCAAAGCTGCAATGGATATCAGTGGTGCGGACTATCCCGAGCGCGAGAAACGCTTCGAGGTCGTTTATCACTTGTTGAGTGTCAAGCACGGCGGAAGAATCAGGGTCAAGACCTATGCTGGCGAAGCTGACCCCGTTCCAAGCGCTATTAACATCTTCCGCGGTGCTGACTGGTACGCATGATGTATTAACCAACCCGTTCCCGTTTCTGAATACCGTCGCAGGTATGAACGTGAGGCTTGGGATCTCTATGGTATTTTCTTCAGTGGCCATCCAGATCTGTGAGTACTCTGAAATCTAACAAAGCCATAAATGCTAACATATCACCAGTCGCCGCATCCTCACCGACTATGGTTAGCTTTTCGCCTCTACCCTATTCATTATTCATCCTCAACGTTTCTTCCAGGTTTCGAGGGCCATCCCCTGCGCAAGGACTTCCCCCTCACCGTATGTTCAAAGTTTACTCTCCCGACCACATTAATTTACGCGTTTTAAGGGTTACACTGAAGTCCGTTATGACGAAGAGCGCAAGCGCGTCGTCTATGAACCCCTCCAACTCACTCAAGCATTCCGGTGTGTCTATCCCAGATTCCTTCCTTTCCTGAACTCAAAGTCCATACTTTAGCAACTTCGAGTCCCTATCACCTTGGGAGCAAGTCGGTGACGGCAAGCCTGCTCCTAGACCAGATAACCTTAAACCCCTACCCCCTCCAAAGCAGGAAGAGGCCAAGAAACACTAGGGATAGACACTCGTTAATCTTCCAAGACAATTCATTTATACATTAGATTATCACACCGTTTGTGATTTCTTGTGAGTTCCCAGTCGAGTGCAATATATGAAACAGAGTAAACAAAACCGTCCATATGCATGCGCAAGTATATACATTCATCATCACCTTGCCCTCTCATTTACTTCCTCTTCCTCCTCCTCCTCCTCCTCCTCTTCCTCCTCCTCCTCCTCTTCCTCCTCTTCCTCCCCTTCTTCCTCTCCCTCACCCTCCTCACCCTCTTTCTGTTTATCTTTCCCAACCCAGCCCATCCTAGCAACAATATATTCTTGGCCTACAACCTCCACACCTACCCTCAACGCCTCCGCGACCAAATCTTCCACCCATTCATATTCGTCCCAGATTGCCAGCCACTGACTCGGAACCGCCTGCGTTACAGTTGTTTGTACCAATTGATGTTCCGGATCCGACAGGTACAATAAGAATGAAAGCTGCTGGTTCGACGATGCGGGGACCGCACCGGCAGGAGGGATAGAGTAGGTCGTGAAGAAAGGTTGGATGCGGAGATAGACATGCGAATACGTCGTCGGACTTGTCATAGACGAAGAGTTGACGGGTTTCGTTTTAGATTTGGTATCGGACTTAACGAGGTTGTCAATGTTGGCTTGGGAAAGTCTAATTGCAGCCTCGTAGCCCTCGACCGCGTTGAGATCCCGTTTGCCATTGCCTTCTTTGGGTTTGGACTCATTACCCCTATTCACAACAAGGTCTCCGCCTTCGACTTGTTCCATTACCTGTGTAGACCTATTTTTTGAGCTGAAGTAGAATAGTAAGGTTAGGGCATGTGCGCACCCGGGCGAGGGAACGATAAGTCAATGACTCGACGCCGTCGTACCCTTGCATGTCATGGCTCAACCAAACCTGGATTACTTCATGTTCGGATATAGGAGGTGCAACAACGTTTAAGATATCAGTCCACGTTGACAGTCCTACTCTCTTAAAGTCCTGGCCTGTCCAAATCAAAGTCAGAACCCAATCTGACCACACGAAAGAAAGGGAACATACCAATCTTATCCAACTGTGCATTCTTGGCATACTCGAGCACACCTTCACCCCACTTCCTTGCTTGTTCATTCCGCGGAATTTGCACCTGTGGCAGATGTTTGACTTGTTCGTCAACAGCGGTCTTCGCTTGCTGGATCGCAGCAGATGCCGTGCTCCAAACCGAACCCCATCCCCACCCACCACCCACTGCAGCAGGAGTCGGTGCAGCAACTTGTTCACTGGGCTGAGGAGTAGTACCCTTCTTCCCCCCAGCCTCTGATGAGGAAGATAGTTGCCTATGCAACGATGTCGACGATGCCGAGGCACTAGGCAACAGAGATGTGGGCGTCCCACCACCTAGCTTGACTCTTTCCGTGCTCTTTCTGATGGTAGGCGTACCGGACCGCGAGATATTGGTGTTGCCATGGAGTGCTGAGGACGGTCTGCTACTCGTTGATGGTTCAGAGGTTTTGAGCTGTTGGATCTCGTCGAGGAATGCTAGCGCTTCCGCTGTTTCGCCGCCCCCAGCCCCGTTGTTGGCATTGGTGTCGACATTGCCGCCGGCGGTGGATGATGGTGCTGCGCGTTTAGACTTTGTGGTACGTGAGCTGGTGTTTGAGGGAATAGGATCTGAGGGAGATTCTATGGGGGTGAAGGAGTCTAGGTCATCGAGGAGTTGAAGAGCCTCGTCTTGCTTGGATCTGGACTTCGACATGGCTTATGTGTGTTGTTCAGTGTGTGAGACTGGGACTGCTAATGTGATCATTGTGTGATGGCGCGTCACTCCTGTGACCTCACTCACTTCCTGACATAACTTACTTTCTGACATATTTCCCTAGCATTTCTTGTACAAAACCAAAATGTTCACGGCTAGGCTCTACAGGCTTCCCACACATAACATATCTCGTTCCACGGCCGAAATCCCAAATACACCTTCCTTCGCCGCTGAGGCTGTTTCGCATTTGTCCGAAATGGAAAGATAAGATAGAAAACACACCCCCGCATTCTGCCACAGGCTCGGAATCCGCAATAGGCATCTTCAAAGAGCACCTACTTGAGCAGTTGGGCTTCGACCATACCCTTCGCGAACACACAGAATATCACCGTGTGCATATGATTTTTCCTGTGAATCCTCATCTTTGGTTCCTGACCCTCCGAGTCCCCCTTCCGCTCTAGACATGTTCTAGGGGCCTCATGGACTCACCCTGCTCTCTCTCTCGGATTCCGAACCCCCGGAACTCAATTCCTAGCTCTGGTGTCCTACCCTTTACTTTCTCCAGGTTCCTCTCTCCCCCTACGCCTCACCTCAGGTCTGCGGCAGTCTCGGGCCAGTTGCCTTCGGCATCCAATTGACGTGTGTAGCTCACCCATCAAGCGCCGACCAATCCGGGCCCAGCTTATTCTTGTTGGGGGAATTCGAAGCCAAGAAAGTATCAACAGCAGCTTGAAATTGGGGCACGTCAATTGTCCTTGTATTATGATCATCAGTTAGTTGTTGCTCTGGGTTTTGGGGGGTTTACGCAACTTCTCTCTCTTCTTCATCGTTCCAGGTGTTGGAAGAAAACAACAGGGCGTATTTACAACATTCATCTTTTCCTGCGGGAAGTTGTACTGATGCAGTATAGAATAATCCGCTCCTGGAAGTGTGTTGAACGTCAATTATGATGCTGGCTGACTTTGTTCGGATGCCCATAAATGAGCGCGTCCTGCTGACACTCTTTTTTGAACATGAGCGGTAAGATACCGATTAGTCAAACGCCTAAGAATATCTTCATAATTGGGATGACATATGGACTCGGAGCGGCAAACCCGGGCGCTGAGGGTATTAGCACCTTCAAGAGCCCTTCTATTTGCACAATCTATGCTGGAACAAGGGAAGATGTGCTTGACGCTTCGCGAAAAGGCGAGTGTTATATACGGTATGGTGATTCATAGAAGTCTTTGAAACAATTAACTGCACTCTCAATCGGATAGAAGTTGGCGTTATGCATCTCGATAAAGCACATAATAGTAATCATAATCTTAGCAGAGCTAGCATCTCACTAATATTGCGCTTTCCAGAAGGAACGATCCATAAATATCCTCACCCGTTTCTGTATTCATCATACAACAATGTGTAAGTACACAAGTCATTTCCTATTCTTTTCAATTCACCGCCCCCCACTTTGGTCAGGGTTAATGAGGTCCCCTCGAGGAAAAATAAGGTTTTATGTATGACTTGGCTATGGGCACAAGCGGACATGAGGTATTGAGGACGCTTCTGCGCCAGCGTTCCAAGGGCCTTTCCTTTCCTTTACGTCCAATTTCTCTCACCGGTCCTCCTGTGACCTCGGAGCAAGAACTTTCCCGCTTCAGGCTTTTGGGCCCAATCATCTGTCTCTCCTCCAAAGTCGGAGTATAACGTGGCCATTATACACTGATATGTCGATGATCCACTAGGCGTCTCCTCGACGTATCCCAAAAGACAGAAGCAATCGGCCTTCTCAACGTTGGGTTCCGTAACCGGGTCTTTCTGATATCAGAGCGTCGCCCAGTGGTGCTCGCCAACCCTTGGCGTGCGTACTGTTGGGTCCCAAGAAGGCCTACGAGTAATAAAGATCTAAGCGGGAAGAGGTAACCATATTGGCCTCATTTAGATCGAAATTTATCCGGTAAGTTGAGCCGTAAATAGCACTTGTATTCTATAGGCGGAACATGAACAGCATGCGCAGTTTCTGTTATGAAGAGAAAAAGCCAAGGGAGCCAATATCAGCGAGGGCTTTATCTCCCCTTGGTTCCGCCCCCACTCCTAGGTGGCTAACCAAAAGCTCCGAGAAACCATATTCAGATGAAGTCCTCAAGCTTTCGGACGCCAAAAATATAGAGATCCATCAGGCTCGGGGGACTGAGGCCACCCCTCAAATACATTCTAGTCCAGAATTTCCGCCCTACTGTCACACTTTGACAGGTAAAGCGTACCGCAGACCGCATTGGGCCCAAAAATACGGTTTTTGAGACGAAGCAGGCTGGATTAGGAAAGGAGTTTATTGTTCTGTTGTATTGATGATGGATGAAGGCGTCCGAAACGACAAGCACGAGGCACCAAGGAAGACATGGGGACGTGGTTGAGCTGATTGTAGTGAACCAAGTTGACTGATGGATTACGGGGGTACGTCTGCTTATCCAACCCATCGTTGTTACCACTGCCATTTAGCCCCTGACCTGATCAAGTATCTGGGCCGCAATTACCATTGAGGCTTTTAGAGCATAGGCACACGGGGGGGAATTGGCAGTCCCACATGGGTCAGCATGTCCCTCTGTCGTACCTTTTATCTTTTATTATCCGCTTGTCGGCGTATAGAGCGGAAAATCTGAACGGTTGCAAGGTTCTTGTGTGGTTGGAGGCTGCACAGCATGTGTTTCAGAGAGAAAGAACTGACTGAAAAAGGCGAACTAATTCTATCTCATGGATTGATTGATTGACTTTCCTCTCCCCCGCTAAGTTCGCAACCATATCTCTCTCTGTCAGTGATGCGATGTAGAAGATTGGACAAAAGCCTCGGCGTTTAGGGTGAGGTGGCTAGGTGTACAGACGATAGGGCCACGGCTGGGTAAAAGGATACATAGATGTCCACATTTCTGTGGCATGTGAGCCGCCAATGATGGACAAACCGCCAAGACGGGCTGGAAGTTTCAAACTGGCGATGGCTCACAAGTGTGACTGACATTCAGATATCCGTCCTATTCCCGACGCTGACTGGAGGGCCCAGGTGGCAGTTTCTGTGCATGGTGGACAGGACTTGGTTGGATTTGGTCGGCGCGGGTGTTGTTGCAGTAACCGGAGTCGGAATAACGGGCGGGTGTAGCATGTGATTGCAGACCGGAGCTTCGTAGTCGCTCTGGCGTTCATCACGCTTAACCCACTTCCACTTCGTCCTCGCTCCTTCTTCCCTTCCGCCTCCATCTACTTCCTTTCTTTGGCTCTCATCCACCGGCCTCTGCTCCTCGTGATATACCCTTTCATCTCCTAGAATGTCCCAGATTATCGACGGTATTATTACCAACCCAGCTTATCATGACTATCTCGCAATTTTGAAGGGAGCACGCAATGGGTTCGTGTATGGAGTCAAAGTCAGGTTTCCTCATGCCCTTGTCATGTCCATTCTGTTCGGTCGTGGAAGGTTCGCCTGCAGTCATCTCCGTCTGCGCTCACAATCTCATCTTCATTACCCTTGGCCAATCGCCCGGAATCCATAATTGGTCTACGATGTGAATTTGAACAGCTGGCAAGATCGTGCTAGACTTATCTTCCGAGCAACGAAGCAACACGCCTTGAACCTCACCAAGTTTGTGACGCTGTACAAAACCTTCCTGTTGATTCAGAAGAAGGCAAACAACGGCAAGCCACGG